>VDFB02254134.1:0-122337 GCA_007258455.2 Sequoia sempervirens | reverse complement strand
TATTGTAAAACTTTTCTCTTTCAAATCTTCCGAAAGTCTCTGTTCGTTCCGATTCTTTCTATATAGGGTATAGGATATTCAAAAACCAATTACCTTTTTACCAATATCATTGATTGATATCTATATCAATCTATAGATCAATTTGGTATTGGGCCGAGCTGGATTTGAACCAGCGTAGACATATTGCCAACGAATTTACAGTCCGTCCCCATTAGCCACTCGGGCATCGACCCAGAAAAAAAATGGGAAGTAATTATAATACCTAATTAGGTATTATAATTACTTTCCTAGCCTAGTACCCCTAGGGGAAATCGAATCCCCGTTGCCTCCTTGAAAGAGAGACGTCCTGGGCCACTAGACGATAGGGGCCTACTTATTATCATAATATTCAAATCCCTAGGAATTTGTCAATAAAAAGAATCTTTCTTCATATTCATTATTTCATATTCTTCTTGTGTTGTCAGGATCGACAATATAACTATATTGAATAGAGCTATATATTCTATTTTATATTTAGACCCCATAATATATTATATTATACATATCTATCGAATATGTAGTAGACTTATTCATTGGTCATTTCATGACCAAAAGAAAGCCCTTTTAACTCAGGGGTAGAGTAACACCATGGTAAGGCGTAAGTCATCGGTTCAAGCTCGATAAAGGGCTCTTGCAATGATTCCTACAAATTCCAGTGTTCATTTTGAATAGTTGATTAAGGCAAAAAACCTGCAATAAACAATAAAAATACCTGTCATGATGAGTTTTTTGTTATAACGGAATAGAAGATGTAATATGATTGAGGACAACTAAGATAGAATTCTATTAAATAGAGCTTTTTTTCTTTATCTTGCTACTAATAAGATGAGGAATAGTATAAGATTAGGCATAATATACTCCACTTTCGTAATTTTCATTGAAGAATAATAATTTCAATTATTAATACCTAATTGAAATTTCAATTACTAGAATATTCTTACTTTTTTCTCTTAATTATTTTGTATTAAAATACAGTAAAAAAATGAGAAGTAAGTGAACCTAACCCATTAACTGATTAATATATCAGTTATTCTGATATTAAAAATTGAGGCAGATTTTGAAAGTGAACCTTTCAATTCAATCACTTTAAATGATTCAAATAGTTGAATATTTGCTTGTTAATTGGATATTCTGTCGAATGATTTTTTTCTTTCCGAAAAAATGGATATATAAGTCTGAATTCTAGATGGAATTATTTTCCTTTTATCTTTAATATCTAATTCGATTATGATGTACCAAACATTGTTATATTAATGTACTAGACATTTTACTTTGGTCGTTCTACCGGTGGAAAATAGATAGGAATTCAGATATAAAAAAAAGATAAGAAAAGGTAAATGGAAAACAAAGGAACTGTTCATTTTTCATTATCCTCAAATAGTATCGCTTTTTTTTACTTATGAATTGGAAAAATGGAAAGGAACGAATAGAGTTCTTTCCTCTAGCTCTATGAGCTATAGAAATATTTCCTTCTTGTTGTTCCTATTTATTCGTAGAAATAATATAGTAGTAAAAAAGCATAGAGATTCATAAAATAGTTAGAAATATTACTATGAGTAAGGTTCAAGACGTAATAATATTCAATAGAATTGATTTTGTGAACAGTCTCTAGTGAAGAGCAGGGAGGAAGAAAAGCTAACTTGCTTTCCCGGCAATTGTTCTGTTTCTACTTATTACATTCAGAAGATAATTTTAGGATAAGAAAAAAATCGAATAGAAACAACTTCGGGTTATCATGCATTTACTTATATTGTATTAGTTGAGTTTAACAGAATAAAATCTGTGCCAATAAGGAATCTTCGGAACCCGATTTGTTGAAAGGGATGATGGATGAAAAATTGTCCATAAATATACAAATCAGCGTATACCCTTTGATTCTATCAGATAGGGTGCTCGGAAAAGGTTGGAATAGTTAAATAGGAGGATCACTATGACTATAGCCCTTGGAAAGTCTTCCAAAGAGGAACAAACTTTATTTGATATTATGGATGACTGGCTACGCAGAGACCGTTTTGTCTTTGTGGGCTGGTCCGGTCTATTGCTTTTTCCTTGTGCTTATTTTGCGCTAGGTGGATGGTTCACGGGTACAACTTTTGTGACTTCGTGGTATACTCACGGATTGGCTAGCTCCTATTTGGAAGGTTGTAATTTTTTAACTGCCGCAGTTTCTACGCCTGCTAATAGTTTAGCACATTCTTTGTTGCTATTATGGGGTCCTGAAGCACAAGGAGATTTTACTCGTTGGTGTCAATTAGGTGGTCTATGGACTTTCGTTGCTCTTCATGGTGCTTTTGGTCTGATAGGCTTCATGTTACGCCAATTTGAACTTGCTCGATCTGTACAATTACGACCTTATAATGCAATTGCGTTCTCTGCTCCGATTGCTGTTTTTGTTTCCGTATTCTTGATCTATCCATTAGGTCAGTCTGGTTGGTTTTTTGCGCCTAGTTTTGGCGTAGCAGCTATTTTCCGATTTATCCTCTTTTTTCAAGGTTTTCATAATTGGACCTTGAATCCATTTCATATGATGGGAGTTGCTGGAGTATTGGGTGCTGCTCTTCTATGTGCTATTCACGGTGCTACCGTGGAAAATACTTTATTTGAAGACGGTGATGGTGCAAATACATTCCGTGCTTTTAACCCAACTCAAGCCGAAGAGACTTATTCTATGGTCACTGCGAACCGTTTCTGGTCCCAAATTTTTGGGGTTGCTTTTTCCAATAAACGTTGGTTACATTTCTTCATGCTATTTGTGCCGGTGACCGGTTTATGGATGAGTGCCATTGGAGTAGTTGGCCTAGCTCTAAACTTACGTGCTTATGATTTTGTTTCCCAGGAGATTCGTGCAGCAGAAGATCCTGAATTTGAGACTATTTATACAAAAAATATTCTTTTGAACGAAGGTATTCGTGCTTGGATGGCGGCTCAGGATCAGCCTCATGAAAACCTTATATTCCCTGAGGAGGTTCTACCCCGTGGAAACGCTCTTTAATGGAACTCTAACTTTAGCTGGTCGTGACCAAGAAACCACTGGTTTCGCTTGGTGGGCCGGTAATGCCCGACTCCTTAATTTGTCAGGCAAATTACTTGGGGCTCATGTGGCTCATGCCGGATTAATTGTATTCTGGGCCGGAGCAATGAATCTGTTTGAAGTGGCTCATTTTGTACCGGAAAAACCTATGTATGAACAGGGATTGATTCTACTTCCCCATCTAGCTACTCTAGGATGGGGAGTCGGTCCTGGTGGGGAAATTGTGGACACTTTTCCCTATTTTGTATCCGGGGTACTTCACTTAATTTCTTCTGCAGTTTTAGGCTTCGGTGGTATTTATCACGCACTAATCGGACCCGAAACTTTAGAAGAATCTTTTCCATTTTTTGGTTATGTATGGAAAGATAGGAACAAAATGACTACAATTTTAGGTATTCACCTAATCTTGCTAGGTGTTGGTGCTTTTCTTCTAGTGTTTAAGGCTTTGTATTTTGGTGGTATATACGATACCTGGGCTCCCGGCGGTGGAGATGTAAGAAAAATTACGAACCTTACGCTTAACCCAAGTACTATATTTGGTTATTTACTCAAATCCCCTTTTGGAGGGGAGGGATGGATTGTTAGCGTGGACAATCTGGAAGATCTAATTGGAGGACATGTTTGGTTAGGTTCCATTTGTATCTTCGGTGGTATCTGGCACATCTTAACAAAACCTTTTGCATGGGCTCGCCGCGCGTTTGTATGGTCTGGAGAAGCTTACTTATCCTATAGTTTAGCGGCTCTCTCTGTCTTTGGTTTCATTGCTTGTTGTTTTGTTTGGTTTAACAATACAGCTTATCCCAGTGAATTCTATGGACCTACCGGCCCAGAGGCCTCTCAAGCACAAGCATTTACTTTTCTAGTTAGAGACCAACGTCTTGGAGCTAGTGTGGGGTCTGCCCAAGGGCCTACTGGTTTAGGTAAATATCTAATGCGTTCTCCTACTGGAGAAATTATTTTGGAGGGGAAACGATGCGTTTTTGGGATCTTCGTGCTCCCTGGTTGGAACCTCTAAGGGGTCCTAATGGTTTTGACCTGAGTAAGTTGAAAAAAGACATACAACCCTGGCAAGAACGACGTTCAGCAGAATATATGACTCATGCTCCTTTAGGTTCTTTAAATTCTGTGGGTGGTGTAGCTACCGAGATTAATGCGGTCAATTATGTCTCACCTCGAAGTTGGTTAGCCACCTCTCATTTTGTTCCAGGATTTTTCTTTTTCGTAGGTCATTTGTGGCATGCAGGAAGAGCTCGCGCAGCTGCAGCAGGATTTGAGAAAGGAATTGATCGTGATTTTGAACCTGTTCTTTCCATGACCCCTCTTAATTAAACCAGAGATAAAACTAGATAAATATCCAATTTATTTTTATTGGAAGGCGGGATAGCGATATCCTTTGTCATTATTCTTCCAACTGAATCCTTGTTGCTCGGCTATATTATATATAGCCGAGAGCCGAGCATTTTTTTGGTACTGAACTAAGTTCTAGGATTTTTCTTTTTCGTAAGTTAGTTTTAGTTGTTCGACGAACAAAAGGAGAGAGAGGGATTCGAACCCTCGATAGTTTTTGAACTATACCGGGTTTCAAGACCAGAGCCATCAACCACTCGGCCATCTCTCCCGAACTAGCATAACTCATTTTATCTCGACGGATAATATCTGCCTATAGGGCTAATAGACATATATATATAATATTCATATATCATGATGATAAAAAGATATAAATTCCCTGACTCTTTTATACTAAAAGAAGAATCTGATAATTTCGATGAATTTATGATCAAATAAAAATCTGTAGTGCATTTTATTCAAATTTGACCGGATAGGGATCGAATGGTATAGCCTTTTGAATTTGTTGGAAACTTTTAAGATCACAACCATGACTATTGCGTTCCAATCGTCTGTGTTTGCATTAATTGCAATTTCAATTCTACTAGTGATTGGTGTACCTGTCGCACTTGCCTCTCCTAATGGTTGGTCAAGTAACAAAAATGTACTATTTTCAGGCGTATCATTATGGATTGGATCAGTCTTTTTAGTAGGTATTCTAAATTCTTTCATATCTTAAGATATGTTTTAAGATCTTTTGGGCTGAAAATCTCCCCCCCCCCCCTCTTTCTAGGGGGCATTATAAATTCACAAGGGAATTTACGAGAAATTTTCAAAAACCAGGTAATGTGCTCAAGGGAGGGGTTCTTTTTTTATTAGTATGATTGATAATTGATCAATCAGATTCAAATTTTAAATTTACCTACATAGAATGGTAATATATGGGTATATATTATACCCATATAAAGAGTCAAATGCGGGTATGGTTAAATGGTAGAATTTCTCCTTGCCAAGGAGAAGATGCGGGTTCGATTCCCGCTACCCGCCCCATCTGTAGGATAGAATAGAACTATGCACTAGTTATTGGTTTAGTCGTATTTTTCTCGTATTTATACATACGGTCAAGATAAATGGGATGAGCCATCCTTTTTGGATATAAAAACTTATTGTGTCTTTGCGGAGACGGGATTTGAACCCGTGACTTCAAGGTTATGAGCCTTGCGAGCTACCAAACTGCTCTACTCCGCGCTATCCCTTCATATTACCTTTGTTATAATACCCCAAAAGGGGTACATCAAGCAATCCCTTGGGTATGCTATTCTCCCTCCCTATATAGGGAGGGACTTTTCTATCATAACAATAACTATAAAGAATCCTTTTTTTTACCCTACCAACTCGATTTTGTTACCCCAGCCAACAAACATGCGTGAGCCATTTCACGGATTATATATCCGGATAATTCAAAGTCTCTATAATTGGCTCTAGGTCTTCCAGTCTTCAAACAACGTCGACGAAGACGTGTAGGTGCACTATTACGCGGTGGAGATTGTAATTTTCTATAAATTTCCAATTTTTCATCCAGTGATGAGACTTCACTCATCTCTTTTTTCAAAGATTGGCGAAGCAAATTATATTTCCTTTCCAATCTTTGTTTTTTTTTCTCTCTTTGAATGAGACTTTTTCTTGCCATAATGATTCAGCCAGTTTATATAAAAATATAGATCAAATTTGAGATGGAGAAGTATTACGTGGATGACTCCTTCTTTTTATGCATAGAGATTAGATTGAAAACCTAAATAGCCTCTAAAATGAAAAAGAATTAACCGAATTTTCCTGATGTAGAGGCGATTAAGAAAGCTGCATAGGTGAATATATAGCCTACAGAAAAGTGAGATAATCCAACTAATCGTGCTTGAACAATGGAAAGAGCTACCGGTTTATCCCTCCATCGAACTAAATTAGCCAAAGGTGTGCGTTCATGAGCCCATGCAAGAGTTTCAATCAGTTCTTGCCAATATCCACGCCAAGAAATAAGAAACATAAATCCAGTAGCCCAAACAAGATGCCCAAATAAGAACATCCACGCCCAGACAGATAAACTGTTCATACCAAAAGGATTGTATCCATTAATTAGTTGTGAAGAATTTAACCAAAGATAATCTCTTAACCATCCCATTAAGTAAGTGGAAGACTCATTAAATTGAGCTACATTTCCCTGCCATAAGGTGATATGCTTCCAATGCCAATAGAAAGTAACCCATCCAATGGTATTCAACATCCAGAAAACTGCTAAATAAAAAGCATCCCAGGCTGAAATATCGCAAGTACCGCCCCGTCCCGGACCATCGCAAGGAAAACTATAACCAAAATCTTTCTTATCAGGCATTAGCTTAGAACCGCGTGCATCTAAAGCACCTTTGACTAAAATCAATGTAGTTGTATGCAAACCTAGAGCAATAGCATGATGAACCAAAAAGTCTCCGGGACCAATTGTTAAGAACAGTGAATTTTTACTATCGTTAATAGCATTCAACCAACCGGGTAACCATATGCTTTTCCCAGCATTGAATGCTGGATCATTTGCTGAAGATAAGAGTACATCAAAACCATATAAGGTCTTACCATGAGCAGATTGTATCCATTGAGCAAATATAGGCTCAATCAAGATTTGTTTTTCTGGAGTACCAAAAGCGAGCATAACATCGTTATGAACATAAAGTCCCAAGGTATGAAAACCTAGGAATAAACTAACCCAACTCAAATGAGATATTATGGCTTCCTTATGCTCCAACATTCTCGCCAATACATTATCCTTATTTTGTTCCGGATTATAATCTCTAATGAGAAATATGGCTCCATGGGCAAATGCCCCTGTCATAATGAATCCGGCAATGTATTGATGATGAGTATACAATGCAGCTTGGGTAGTAAAATCTTGTGCTATGAATGCATAGGTAGGTAAAGAATACATGTGTTGAGCTACCAAGGAGGTAACAACTCCCAAAGAAGCTAGAGCAAGACCTAATTGAAAGTGAAGAGAATTATTGATTGTGTTGTAAAGACCCTTATGCCCGCATCCTAATAAGCCTCCCGGAGGAATATGTGCTTCTAAAATATCTTTTATACTGTGTCCAATCCCAAAATTGGTTCTATACATATGACCAGCAATGAAGAAAACAAATGCAATAGCTAAATGATGATGAGCGATATCAGTTAGCCACAAACTTTGAGTTTGTGGGTGAAATCCTCCGAGAAGAGTTAGAATAGCAGTTCCCGACCCTTGAGAGGTACCAAATAAATGACTACTGGAATCAGGATTTTGAGCATAAAGACTCCACTGACCTGTAAAAAGTGGTTCCAAACCTTGGGGATATGGTAATACATTCAAGAAATTATCCCATCTTATGTGCTGTCCTCTTGATTCAGGAATAGCGACATGAACTAAATGCCCCGTCCAAGCCAAAGAACTGACTCCGAAGAGTCCCGACAAATGATGATTGAGACGAGATTCGGCATTTTTAAACCATGAAACACTTGGTTTCCATTGAGGTTGTAGATGCAACCAACCCGCTGTTAAAAAGAGAGCAGAAAGAAATAGCAAGAAAAGAGCTCCAGTATAAAGATCTTCATTAGTGCGTAAGCCAATTGTATACCACCACTGATAAACACCGGAATAAGCAATATTGACCGGACCGGGGGCACCTCCTCGGGTAAAGGCTTCTACGGCCGGTTGACCAAAATGAGGATCCCAAATTGCATGAGCAATAGGTCTTATATGTAAGGGGTTGTGGACCCATGCTTCGAAATTGCCTTGCCAAGCTACGTGGAACAAATTCCCAGAGGTCCACAGAAAGATTATCGCTAACTGACCAAAGTGAGAAGCAAAAATCTTTTGATAAAGGCGTTCCTCGGTAATATCATCATGACTCTCAAAGTCATGTGCAGTAGCAATACCAAACCAAATACGACGAGTAGTTGGGTCCTGGGCCAAGCCTTGGCTGAACTTTGGAAATCTTGATGCCATAATGCTTTTCAAATCCTCCTAGCCATTATCCTACTGCAATAATTCTTGCTAGGAAGAACGCCCATGTTGTGGCGATTCCACCCAGAAGGTAATGAGCTACTCCTACAGCACGTCCTTGGACAATACTCAAGGCTCTGGGCTGGATAGCAGGAGCAACTTTCAATTTATTATGGGCCCAAACAATAGATTCAATAAGTTCTTGCCAATATCCACGGCCACTAAATAGGAACATTAAACTAAATGCCCAAACGAAATGAGCACCTAAGAATAAAATACCATATGCAGATAATGAAGAACCGTAAGATTGGATTACTTGAGAAGCTTTTGCCCATAGAAAGTCACGGAGCCACCCGTTAATTGTAATGGAACTCTGTGCAAAGTTTCCTCCTGTAATATGAGTTACCACTCCCTGATCACTTATACTACCCCAAACATCAGACTGCATTTTCTAGCTAAAATGGAATATTACTACCGAAATTGCATTGTACATCCAGAATAACCCTAGGAAGACATGATCCCTAGCAGATACTTGACATGTTCCTCCTCTACCAGGCCCATCGCAAGGAAAACGAAAACCAAGATTGACTTTATCAGGTATTCTCTGGAAATAAGTGAAGCAAAAGAGACAGAGGTGATTGGGGAGAATTTTCTGACAAAAGAGGAAGTGAACTAAGCAATTCCTTCACCTCTAAGAGTTAATGTTGTTGGTATGCCATAGAGTAGAATGAACATAAATATAGGAGGGGGCAAGATGATGTTGATAATATTAGAGCCTTGGCTTTCACGCAATTTATTTCGGATGATAACTTTGTGTTAAGGATCAAGAGGGAAGAATTTCATAAGAATTTGATCCTTCATAATATGAGAAGGTTGCTCAATGTGTGTTGAAGGAAGTAAATTTTGATAAAAATATCACTTGAGATGAAGGAAGAAAAGTGGTGAAAGAAAATGGTTTACTTTTGCTCACTAAATGGGATATTACGTCAGTTATTGCTTTGGATATCATAAGAAGACAAAATGAAGAAGTTTTTTCTTTTGATGAGCAAGCTAAGAAGGCATATTTTGGATTTGGTTTCAGTCCAAAATGGGAAACATTGGCAATTTGGGAAATGGATCCAACCACCAATAAGCCAAAGTTTGCAAAGACTATGTAAGAATAGACAAAGAGCCTAATAATTAAAATATTATTAGATACATCAGCTCCATAGGCAACATCCTTGGCAGTTCACACAACATTTTTTAGTGAAGCAGCTGCAAAGAAATTGCAAAAAGATTATGAAAATTTGCAAGTTGATCATGTTAGGCATATGGAAGAATACAATAAGATGAAGATTAAAATTCCAACACCAACACCAACAACAACAAGTGTTGTATTTCCAATTGTCTCCGCTCCAAGATCTTTAAGATATTCAATGCAAGAAAAGGAAGCCATGGCTTCTAGAATAAAGGAAATGAAGGAGCAATTGCAAGAGGCCCGAGAGGAGAAAAGGAAAATGATGAATGATGTAGTTGACAATATAGTTGGTTACAAGATATCCAAAATTGCTGGTAAGCTAGAAGAATCTTGGATGGATTACTCCACTTTAAAGGATGCACATACTAGATGCATGAAATTATAGAAGTATTTGAAGCAATTAGTAGATAGGTGGGTGCCTATGGCTGCAAGTTTGAAAATCATGTATAAATATGCAAGGTTTGATCCCAATATCCTAGTTGACCTTGTTTCAACAAGGGAAATGGTATTGTTGTTACTAGAGTATGTACCCTTCACCTCCATCAACAAAACAAGGAATTTCATCAAATAAGTGTAAAATCTTCATTTTCATCACCTCTTTCTTGTTTTTCAACTTGTTGTCCTAGTTGATCATGCTTATCAACCTCTTGTAACAGGTCTGATTTTTCATTTTGTACATCATGTTAAAGGGTGTGAAGAGTAAATAAATCTTCTTGTTCCTCCTCAAACACCTCTTTTTCCTATTCATTATACCAACTATCTTGATAAACAATGGGTCCACCTTTGTAAAGGAAAATGGTGCTAGGACTAGAAGGCTAATTATAAAGGTCTTGTTGATTTTCTTGAGGATGTATAAGCTTTGGAGAAGGCTTATCTTGCTGAGGTTGAAGATTTTGCAAAGGATGAAGACTCCTAAAACTTGGATTTTCATACTTGGGGGGCTCTTTTTTTGCATGTTGATCTAATGTTGTAAGAGGTGTTTTCCTAAAACTAGGAATATAAGGAGTTGATTGGGTTTCTAGCATGTGCTCTTGAGCAAGCAATAGCTTCATTTTTTCTTGTTTAATAGCAACCTCTTTTGCAAGATATTCCTCATATTTCTCCTTTTGTGTTTCCTTCTCATGTTGGTATTGGTAATCTGGGTAAGCTAACTCTTCCTACAACAAGTTATACTCTTGATCTTCTTCAATCTCATTTAGTTGTCTTTGAAAGTCCAACATTATATCCTTGATGCTCATGTTATCAACATTTTGAGGCTAACTGTGAGAATAGATATGTTGGTTGGAACCAAAATGGTCTTCTTGGGGTTGAATTTGAGCACATACAGGTTGATTATGAGAATAAGCAGGGGTGGGTGGCAAGTATATTGAACATGATGGTCTCTTCATGTAGCAAAGGATTTTAGGGAAAAATTAGCTGCATGTTCAGTTTGATATGGCTTCTAAGAGGTAGTATTGTCATGAAATGGATGGTGATAAGACATATCTTCATGAATGAATACATGATGCAACATCTAACTAAGCTTGAAAATTCATTGAAATATTCTTAAATAAGAATAATCGAAACTTTTTTTTATAAAAATTTAAGCACATACCAACACTTATTCCACTTGAAACCAATATATTGAACTTGGAGTTGCTAGGTGTGTGAAGATATTGCCTCCAAAGGAAAAAGTTGTTGAAATACACACCAAATATTAGAAATGAAAGGACAAGCCTTGAGTTGAGATAGTTCAAACAACCCCATTGAGCATGCCAAAAATTGTTGTTGCTAGAGTATGCACCCTTCATCTTCATTATCAAAAAAAGGAAGTTCATCAAATGGGAGTTTACAAATTTCATATCATCACAAGCTTTGGAGCAGATAGAAGATAAAAATGAGCATGAAAAGGTGTTAGTCTATGAGGAGAAAAATGATGACAACCTTGTTTTACAAAATAAAGAAATTGGCACACACAAGGAGAGCTGTTATGAAGTCAAAATCAATCCTCTCATACAAAATCAAAGAAGAGGTTGAAGAAGTCCTATTTTGGGATGATTTAGAGGCATTTTTTTTAAAATTAGAGATTGATCCATCAACTCTCGAAGTGGGAAATCATAAACAACAAGAGCATAGTACAAAAATCTCTATGTTTCTATCAAATCAATCACAAGAAATGGTCTTCACAAGTCAACAATTTGATGAGACAACAGACCACAAGTAGGAGACTAGCACTACAGTTCCAAATTTCATCCTTTCACAAGGGTGTCATGTCAAACATCTAGGTAGGATGGAAGCCAACAAAGCATCACAAGTCATGCTTGCGCCCAAGCATAAAATTGCAATTGAAGAAGAATGCATTCAACTTATCTATGCACTTCAAAACAATAGTATGCATGGTCAACATGAATAGGTAAGTGGGTTTGTTTCCATTCTTTAAGAGGTATTGCAGTAGTTTTTTAAGAATTTGTTCTTTCACCACCTTCTCTTGGATACTCATAAACATGTGAAGCATTACAAACTGATGAGAAAAGGAAGCTATTTTCAAAGAACCAATCAATGGTTTTGTTTGGACAGTCTTGTTTGTTGGTTAGTGTAGGTTAGGATAGGTTTTCTTTCAAGTTGATAACTATTGATGCACAATATTTTAGATGTTTTCTCCAAGTACTGAAGCACAGTTATTTAGTTTCTAGTTTAGGTGTTTAGTTAGCTTTGTTAAGGTGTTAACAACTAGTTGTCAAGTCTAATTTTTAGTTTATCTTAGGTCTCTTTGACTCCTATGCCCAATGGCTATGCAAGGCTATTGGTCTTCTGAGTTTTAGCAAGAAAAAATTTAACATGGATCACCAAAAATGTTAGCCAATTTTAATCCTTTGTTTTAAAATGTGAACTTAAGCATCCATAAGATCATTTTTAATCAAACCACACCAATTTAGAAAAAAATTGAGTGTGTCTCACTTAAAAATATTTAGACTTAGTCAACCCATATGTTGCATGGCCTTTTGGAGGGGGTTTGTTTTAGAGAGATTTTGCATTCATTAAATCAAGTCATGTTTTTAGGGTTTTCAATTGTTCACAGAAGTTTATAGGTTTCCCATGGCAACCAAGGTTGTTGACTGCTTCAATGGAGATCATCAAGGAGAGTTATACTAGTCTCAATAGTCTTACATTTAGTTTCAACGAAGAGAAATGCATTTCATGTATATAGTTGTTTTTGTTGCCTTTTCAATACCATCATAAGCTATGATATAGGAATAGCATGTATGAAGCATCCAAGATATAATTTTTTTTTTTTGAAATAGAGTCTTGAGAGTTGTTATTTCTAACCCATAAAAAGGTGTATACGTGGAATTTCAAGGGAAATGCAATTGGCCAATTGATTTTTCTTGGCCTCTATTTCTTGGAAAACCCCTGGTGCATGGACTACAATAGAAGTGGCATGTCATATTCTACTTCCACAATTTACATACACGCTTACTAGGGTAGTTACAATGATATTAACATATGCCAAAAAATCACCATTTCTTCATTGTTTGGTATATGTCTATACTATGTTCCAAAGCTCCCATTTCAGCACAAGAAGGTAGGATGTTGGTGATAGTGGCAAGGTGATCTGAATTGAACTACGACATTTAGATAACAATATCTGATGTGTAAAAGAAAACCTGTGATATTGTATTAATTTGGACAAAATGGAAAAACTTGTGAAAAGAGTTGTGTGCCTTCAAAATCATCATTTTATTCAAAATAACGTGAATATATACAAACTAAATACTTCCAACAGTCATCACAGCCTCAGGAATTTTAAATGAATAGCTAGCTATGAGAAAATACATACAAAATTACAAATTTTCAAAATATTTCCCCAACTTGGTGGGATCATAACTTTCTACTCGATGCTCGAAATTCAAATCCGTTTACACTGTTGGAAAGGTATCCAAGAGGATTAAATAAATCCCTAAAAATCTAAGCATTCAATCTTTAGGGACCATTTGTTTTGAAGACCTTTGAAAATGCAATTTACTAGAACCTAGAAAATACTAAAAAAGTCCAAAAATTTGGATTTCTAGTTTTACTTAGTTCTAACTGCCCTAGAACATCCTCAAACTACTCTGGATCACAGGGTTTAACTTTACAAGCCACCAGTTGTATTTGTTGGAAATTTTGCAAAGCCTTTTTTTTTAAGATTCATTTTTGTGCATACCTTGCAATCATGGCTTTCCATGTGACCATGTTTCTTTGAGACTTCCTAGCAAATAATTGACTACCTTATCATGTTGTCAAATAGTTCATTGCAACCATAGGCTAAGGCTCACACATATTATCAAGATAACATCCTTGTTTTAACAAGTAGGTAGAGACCTATTTCTAGGTGGCTCACTAATGGAGTTCCTTATGAGGTCTTGTTCAATTTTGAAAATAGACACATTTTTGGTACCCACACCTTCTAGGTGCCTTATTGGTGGAAAGACAAGGACAAGTTTTCTTCCTGTGGTAGCCATGGTAGGGGATCCAATAGTAGCATAAGTGCACTTTTCCTCTTCTCCCACAAGAAATATTCATATGGGATGCACCTGGATTACTCTTGTCAGCTATTTATTTGCTAGGTCCAATGGAGTTAAATTTATTCTGCAAATTAAGGGCATTGACTTAGAAATTCGTGCTAAAGAGTCAGAGGAAGTAGTGTTACATGTCACGGGTCAGACTTAGATTGGGATGAAGGTATATTTGGAGGAAATGAGACCTTAAGCTTTGATGGAAATTTCAATGTCTGATTACCACTTCTGGTGTTGTGATGCCAAGCAATTGCCATGTTGATTTTGTTCAAGTGAATTGCAACAATTATTCATTATTCAACTTTTATTGATTTTTGGGTTGGCTTATCAAGCATGGACTAACAAGTTCCAGGAAACATTATCTTTCTCATTTTTCAAGAAGCCAAGTCAGATTGGAAGTGGTGAAGGCCACTAGAGATGCTTTCATGAATCTCGATACAATGATTATTGCAGAATTTAGGCTTCTCGAAAAGAATCATGGAGGCTATTAACATTGTTATGTAACAATGACACTTGGAGTTTTGTTAATTTATGTAGCTTGGATAGGTGTCTCCAAACCTAAGAATATTAATTAATTAATTATTTGATTCCTCTAGAGACTTCTAGAAACTAGTTAGTTAGGGTTTGTTAGAGTCTAGTTAATCTTAGCCATTGATGGAGATTAAATCATGGCCACTGGTTTTTCAATGAGATGATTATAAAAGGGGATCAATGGTCATTTGGAGAATACACAATTGAGAAAGATTTGCAGCGATAGCAAATAAATTTGCAATAATATAATTTTTTTTGCAGTGATAGCTAGGACGCAGTGATAGTGTTGGAGACAACAACAGTGGAATTTCAACAGGGGAAATTGATGGAAGAATTTCCGGAGAAGAATATTGCTGGAGCTCTATCAGTAAGAGGCAAGCAATTTATGTATCTCTTGATTTGTTGAAGTTTAATAAAATTCCTCATCTACAGTACTCGTTTTCCCTTTGGGGTTTTTCTAGGGACAATTTGTCTAAAAATATTGTGTTTATTATTTTGCATGTTTTCTTCTCTATTCCTATGATTTTATTTGTGAAATTGTAGTTGTGTTACTTTTCAATATTTATTGTGGATTAATTTTTGACAATCAAATAATCTATATAGATAGGAGATGAATAATCAATAACTGCACAAACTTATTTTTATTATAAATATAAATATATAGGCTTTTTTCCTTTTACCCCAAAAAAATAGTAACTGCAATAGAATTTTCACATGGTATCAGAGCTGATCTGAGGGCAGAAAAGGCTTAGCGCAGGCATAGGAAGGAAAAATCGAGGGTTTATAAAACCCAATTTGACCTCTTCAGAATTATTATTATTTTTTTAATCTTTTGAGATGGCCTCAACAGGTTTAAGAGTTCGGGACAAATTGGATGGAGCCTCAAATTTTGGTGTCTACAAAGCCAAATTTCTTTATTGCTAGTGTTATCTCTTAAAGTTGCACCCAAGCTAAGTTGCATGACTTAGCACTCTAGAGAAACATTGGAATGATCCCAAGGTGTGGGTTCCTTATACAAGATCAAACCTCTGGAGAAGGCCGGTTTCCTATGGTGTCACCTAAACTAATCTACTAACTTGTAGAGAAAAAGGGGAAGAAAGTAACATAAAAATGAAAACTAACGCTAGAGTGATACACCAAATTGAAAATGAACATAAATATCAGATTATAAACATTTGTTCGCAGTGACAGAGTTTAACTTGCACAACTTACTCATGTTTTTCTGCATAAATATTTCATAAGGAGGTCCTAATGCTAAAACTTTTAGGAGGAAGGCAACTTCACAACTAAAATTTATTTGTAATTTTGACACATATTATGACCTACATAAACAAACTCTTGCATAAAGGTGCTAAACATGAGACAAAGCTATAAGGAAATAAACAATACCCCACAAATAACTTGATAAAATCACTTGGGTGCACATAATGAAGCAAAGAACAAGAAGGAAAAACTCAAAATCATTGATAATCAAGGTTTCCACTGTTATTCATGTCCAAAATAGTGAGTTACAAAAACACTGTCTTTTCTCCGAAGGACTCAAAAAAAGTCACAAAGCAGAAAAAGAACAAGTAAGAACTCCCTCCAATGAGTCCCAAAAGATGACTATATGCATCAATTCTCCATCAGTTGCACCAAAGAAGGAGCTAGAAGCTTCCTTGGGTCGGATGCCTCCAAAAAACCCAAAATCTAGCAACTAGATTTCCTCCAAATGAGCTCCACAAGGGGGAAAAAGTCAAATTTAACCAATCTTATCATAAAGGCACATGAAAAGGTGCCTAAATCCACTCCATCACTCCACAAAGCAAAACAAAACCCTATCTACCCTCCTCATGTTGGCTAACCTCTTAAACCTCCTCCAATATGCTTGCAAAAGCATAAATCCAAAGATATCTCTCCTTAACCATATTTGCATGGCATCAATTTTGCATTAAAAATAACATTTAAAACTTAAGTGATTTATAAAATATCACTTAAGTAAATGCTTTACAATTCTTTTTTCAAAAAATGAATGCAAAATTAAAAAGGGCATGACCCGGTCCCATGGGAAACATTTCAAAGAATAAGTCACAAAAGACTTAGCACTTGAAACATGAAAGGAATTATTGAGGTTGAAAAAATCCTAAAGCACAAAGAACCACACTATACATTATTTTGCAAAGTTTGTTTTTAAAACAAAGGTGAAAAAAATACCTCACTCATCAGCATCAAAGTTAGGGTAAAACCCTAAAGGTAAATCACATGCAAAAAATGAAAAGGCATTTCATTTTCTTGTTGAGCTTGTAGAGAATTCCTTTATGCCGTCATAGGGTTTCATCTGAGGACCTCCATAGAGATTATGTGTAGAGCTTCTTTCTGCAATTTCATGAAGGTTCTGTGACTTCACCTGCGGGCACATGCTAGAGCTATGCTTATGTAATTTTGATTTGTTGAAACCAATGCCTTTTACCTTCATTTATGTGGATAAAAACTTATCTTTCGAGCTCTATTGTGAAGAAATGATGAATATTGTGGTTATTTTGTGCTCTTTTCTGTAGACTTCATTGTCATTCTTTTTAATGGCCGCAACCATACCTTGTTCTACAGGTATCAAGATTTCTATTGGGGTTATTGAAAAAACCTGCGCCTCCATTCATTGTTTTTTGCACATTTGTTTCCTTCATATGCTTTTTTCAAGCATCTTCATGTTCACTATCATGCATTTGGTAATATGGTCACTGCTAAACCTTTTAAACAGGTGGTGATACTTTGATAGATCCATTTTCACTTTTAGATCCTCATTTCTAGCCTCCTCATTGTGATTGTGAGTCTCTATGGAATCCTCAGAGTAGCTAACTGTGACTGATAATTATCTAATCTAAAATTATAATACTGGATGAGGTAGGGTTTGTTCATGAACTCGTGCATACTTGATGCCACTGTCATCCTTGCAAATTTGGCATTGTTATGGCAACTCTTCAAAATGATTGATGCTAAGACTCCTTTCTCACTACCATACTCATAGTGTTTTTGGTATCATCATTTCATGAGAACCCCTTATTTGAACACCATTTTCACCTCATGGGAGTGACTGTCCACTCTTGACTGTCACTATTATCTATTGTTGAGGTCTTCCCCTCACAAAAAGGCTAAATCACCAATCTTTTTTCCTTTGTCCCTTAATTGCATAATCCTTTACATGGCACTCTTCTTGCACATGGTTGCCATGTGTATGGGCTGCCTCATTGATCAAGAATACCACTATCCCTTTAAATACTACCCCCTTTAACTTGTAATAGCTTCTGATAGCACTTAATGATTCTTGTTGTCTCATAACATGATGACTATTGGATACACATGTTTATACTGTACTTTGCAATCTATTTCAATCACTTGCATTGATACATTCTTCATGCTAGCTAAAACAAGTACATGTCACTTATGACAGTGACTAATAACTCACTATCACAAATGATGTGTGCTTGCTTAAGTGAAACATAAGGAGATAAATTACTTGCTATGCCTCTTTAAAGCACAATAATGTAGCATGCTGGGCTCAACCCTTATGGGAGCCACATTTTACCTCACATGCTTGAATTTGATGAAACAAATAGTAACATTACTTTTCCTGTACCTGCATAGGAAGAAAACATGTTAGAAAATATGTGCATATGACATATGTGTTTGATCATTCTTGCTTTCTTGGACATTTATTATATGTGAATTGTTTTAATGCAAATGAAGGTCAAGTCATATGTTTATAGATGTATGTGCATCTATGGATTAGTGACCTTTCATTTCTATAACAACCCTCTCTCTCTCAGATGCAGGAAACTAGGAGCAGTAGCTGGATATAGGACAAGCGGAAGACTGAAGATGATGCAAGATAACTTGACTAGGACTCATCATTCAGGAAATGACAAGTCACCCTTCCTTATATGTGCATTATTTTCTATAAATGTATAGTATTTTACTTCATTTGCACTAAAAGAGTTAGTCTCACAACTTGTGTGAGATTTTATACATTCACATTATCAATAAAGAATACTTTTCTTGAAAAGATTGTGTAATCTTTCCTATATTATATGCATATGCATAAATGCAATCTAGTAATGTAATCTTTTGGTTTTGTTTATGCGCATGAATGTAATGTAGTAGAAATAAAAATGTACCCTATTCACATTTGAAAATCACAAAAGCTCTACCTGATTGGGCTATAAGCGAAAATAGGTAACATTTTTTGCCGGTGGGACTGTTTGAACTATTTTAGCTCAAAAAATTTCCTCACAATGCTATTGTTTGATGTGTACAATGGTTGTTTTTTCCTTTGGAGGCAAGTTCTTTATACATCTGGCGACTCTGAGTGCAAATTTTCTAGTTTCAACAGTTCAAGTGCTGATATGTTTTAGGTTTTTTGAAAGAAATCTGATTTGAATGAAAAGAAATGTCAGGTTTTCATGGACAACATGAGTATTCACCCCCATATCATGAAAATGTTGTCCCAGTGCCTTATTGTTAGTCATATCAAACTCATGGTACAAATGGTTTTATTCTTAATCCCATTACATCACAAAGAAACCAGTTAGTCCAATAATCTTACCACCCACCCACCCCTACTCAGTTTGCACATCAACCTGTATATGACCAACAACAATCTCATCAAGATCATCATAATTTCAACCAACATGCTTATTCACATGCCCAATCTCAAAGGGTTAATAACATGAGTATCAATGATATAATTTTTGATTTTCAAAGGGAGATGTTAGAGATTGAAAGGCAACAGGAGGTTGACATGCATCAGGAGGAGTTGGCCTACCAAGTATACATTCATGAGTAGGAGATGGAGGTTCAAATAAGACAACATGAAGAACACCATGCAATAGAGATTGTTACAAGGGAAGAAAGGATGACGATAATGCTTGCCCAGGTTCAAAAGGTGGAGAAACAACCCATCACCTTTGTAAATTTGTTTTATGAAGAGCAAGTTAAGAATGTTAAGGAGCAGAGGATGGAGTGGCAAAGGAGACAACATGGGGAATGTCTTGCAAAGCAGATAGCTGTAGAGGAGGAGAAAGTGAGGCTTTCTCTTGCTCGAACCCAAAGGTTAGAAGCTCAAGCAACTCTTTCCATTCCTAGCTTCAACAAGCTCATACCTTGATGGACTTTCCTGTAAAGGAAAGTTTTGAGTAAAAAATACCAAGTTTCAAGCCTACTAAACTTTTTCACATTCCAAATGAGTATCCAAGATTGAAATTCCAAGTTTCAAAATTTTTCATCCTAAGGAAGGGATAGCATGTATGTCTAATGAATCTATTGTTGCTCATGAATAGTCTTTAGTGAAATCTTTGGATGTAGAACAAAAGGCCTCTATTCAAGATGTACTTGTATATGAGGTCAAAATTGAGAAACTAGACCTTCAAATTGAAAAGCAAGAATCAATAAACGATGCCAAGGATCCTAGTCATTTAGGACATCAAATTTCAGAACCTAAGAAAGATGAGGATCCCCAAGTCATTGCTTATACAGTTGATGAGATTTCATGTACAAAGATGGATAATTAGGAAGATCAGACTCTGATTATAGAACTTGTAAGTGTAGAATAGCATATAGATGCAAAAGAACATGATATTTTCTTCCCTCAAGAGTGTTGTTCTAAGGAAAATAACAATCCTCTTATCATTAAAAGTACTGAGAAAAATGATGAGGATTTGTTTTGGGATGACTTGGAGGTTTTCATTTCAAGCTTGCATAATAAACAGTCTTCTAGTGAAGAGCATCAAGTAAATATCAATATGTCAAGTGAAATAGAGCCTAAACCTCAAACCTTTATTGATTTACTTGGTGAGTTTCCTGGTTTTGTGGAAGAAAAAACCATGTTTTATCTTGCATCTCAGGAATCATATGATTCCAATCAGCAAGATTAGATCAAAGAGATAGCTCAAAAGTATGAATTGTGTTGTCCCAACTAGCTGGTGGAGACCAATGAACATGAGGATTTTGATGGAAAAGAGGCTAATATGTTTTGGTATGATGAACTACCTTTGTTTGTTGAACAAAGTGAAGAAGATGTGTCTATGATAACACAAGATTTGGGATAGCTACAAGATGTTCAGCAGTGTGATGAGTTGTTGGTTCATGAAAATCAATATGAGAATGAAGCTTTGGCTTATGAAGTATTTTCATTTTGGGATGATCTAAAGTTTGTTTTGGCTCATGAGGAAGCCTCTTTTTGTCCAACTTTAGATATTGAACCAACATCCTTTGAGAAAAAGATCAAAAACAACATGATTTGGAACAACAAGAAACCAACATGGAGAGTTCTGAATTCACTCTCTCTAGAGGATGCCCAATCAAGCATCTAGCCAGCATGGAGACCACTGAAGCACCAATAGCCAACCTTGCACCCAAGCATGAAGCTATGGATAAAGATGGAATCAAGAATGTATTTGCAATTGGACAAGAGTATGTTCAACCCACTTATCCTCTTTTGATCAACAATAAATCTAATCTGTTTGATGAGGTAAGTGGACTTGTTTACCTCTTTCAAGAGTTAGTGCTTCATCTTGTTGAACATGTTTCTATGTCTCATCTTCTCTTAGTTGTCCTTAAGCAAGAAAGTCATTGTATATTGAGAAGAAAGGGTAGCTACTTTAGTCATCCTGTAAATGGTTTTTTTTAAGTGGTTTTGTCTTGCTGTTAGTGTAGGGTAGGTTTCTAGGTGTGAGTTTTCAATTCCGTAAGTGTTGTTCAAGCACAATTAGGTAGTTTTCCTTCTGAGGTTTTGGTTGTGGGATAATTTTTCAAGGTATCATGCATTTTTCTAGTGAGTTACAAAAGTTAAAAGCCTATTATCTAATTTTTGTCAAGTTTTTGAGTGACTTTGTGCCCAATGGATAGGCGTAGGCAACTAGTATGATGTTTAGGAAGAAAACATACAACAAATGTCACAAAAAATGTTATCTATTTTCACTAATCGCTCAATCAGGTAGAGCTTTTGTGATTTTCAAATGTGAATAGGGTACATTTCTATTTCTGTTACATTACATTCATGCGCATAAACAAAACCAGAAGATTGCATTTATGTAGATGCATATAATATAGGAAAAATTGCACAATATTTTCAAGAAAAGTAATCTTTATTAATAATGTAAATGTATAAGGTCTCACAAAATCCATGAGACTAACTCTTTTAGTGCAAATGAAAGAAAATACTATACATTTACAGAAAATAAATGCACATATAAGGAAGGGTGACCCGTCATTGCTTGAATGATGAGTCTTGGTCGAGTTGTCTTGCATCATCTTTAGTCTTCCACTTGTCCTATATCCAGCCGTTGCTCCTAGTTTCCTGCATCTGAGAGAGAGAGGGTTGTTAGAGCAATGAAAGGTCACTAATCCATACATGCACATACATCTATAAACATATAACTTGACCTTCCTTTTCCTTAAAACAATTCACATATAATAAATTTCCAAGAAAGCAAGAATGATCAAACACATCTGTCATATGCACATATTTTCTAACATGTTTGCTTCCTATGCAAGTATAGGAAAAGTAATGTTACTGTCTTGTTTCATCAAATTCAAGCATGTGGGGTAAAATGTGGCTCCCATAAGGGTTGAGCCTAGCATGCTACATTGTTGTGCTTTAAAGAGGCATATAAAGTAATTTATCTCCTTATGTTTCACTTAAGCAAGCACACATCATTTGTGATAGTGTGTTATTAGTCAATGTCATAAGTGACATGTACTTGTTTTAGCTAGCATGAAGAATGTATCAATGCAAGTGATCAAAACAGATTGCAAAGTACAGTATAAACATGTGTATCTGATAGTCATCATGTTATGAGACAACAAGAATCATTAAGTGCTATCATAAGCTATTACAAGCTAAAGGGGCCAATATTTAAACGGATAGTGGTATTCTTGATCAATGAGGCAGCCCATACACATGGAAACCATGTGCAAGAAGAGTTCCATGTAAAGGATTATGCAATTAAGGGGCAGAGGAAAAAAGACTGGTGATTTAGCCTTTTTGTGAGGGGTAGACCTCAACAACAGATAATAGTGACAATCAAGAGTGGACAGTCACTCCCATGAGGTGAAAATAGTGTTCAAATAAGGGTTTCTCATGAAATATGATATCAAAAACACTATGAGTATGATAGTGAGAAAGGATCTTAGCATTAATCATTTTGAAGAGCTGCCATAACAATGCCAAATTTGCAAGGATGACAGTGGCATCAAGTATGCACGAGTTCATGAACAAACCTTGTCTCATCCAGTATTGTACTTTTAGATTGGATAATTATCAATCACAATTAGCTACTCTAAGGATTCCATAAAGATTCATAGTCACAATGAGGAGGCTAGAAATGAGGATCTAAAAGTGCATATAGATCTATCAAAGTATCACCACTTGTTTAAAAGGTTTAACAGTGACCATGTTACCAAATGCATGATAGTGAACATGAAGATGGTCAACAAAATAATATGAAGGAAAGAAATGTGCAGAAAACAATGAATGGAGGTGCGGGTTTTTTAATTAACCCCAATAGAAATCTTGATACCTATAAAACAAGGTATGGTTGTAGCCATTAAAAAGAATGGCAATGAAGTCTATAGAAAAGAGCACATAATAACCACAATATTCATCATTTCTTAACAATAGAGCTCAAAAGATAAGTTTATGTCCACATAAATGAAGGGAAAAGGCATTGATTTTAACAAATGAAACTTACATAAACATAGCTCCAGCATGTGCCAGTAGGTGAAGTCACATAACCTTCATGAAATTGCAGAAAGAAACTCTATACATAATCTCTATGGAGGTCCTCAGATGAAACCTTGTGGCAGCAGAAAGGAATTCTCCAGAAGCTCGACAAGAAAGTGAAATACCTTTGCATTTTTTGCATGCAATTTACCTTTAGGGTTTTACCCTAACTTTGATGTTGATGAGTGAGGCATTTTTTCACCTTTGTTTTAAAAACAAACTTTGCAAAATAATGTATATCGTGGTTCTTTGTGCTTTAGGAGTTTTTCAACCTCAATAATTCCTTTCATGTTTCAAGTGCTAAGTCTTTTGTGACTTATTCTTTGAAATGTTTCCCATGGGACTGGGTCATGCCCTTTTTAATTTTGCATTCAATTTTTGAAAAAAAATTGTAAAGCATTTACTTAAGTGATATTTTATAAATCACTTAAGTTTTAAATGTTATTTTTAATGCAAAATTGATGCCATGCAAATACGGTTAAGGAGAGCTATCTTTGGATTTATGCTTTTGCAAGCATATTAGAGGAGGTTTAAGAGGTTAGCCAACTTGAGGAGAGTATATAGGGTTTTTTTTTCTTTGTGGAGTGATGGAGTGGATTTAGGCACCTTTTCATGTGCCCTTATGATAAGATTGGTCAAATTTGACTTTTTCCCCCTTGTGGAGCTCATTTGGAGGAAATCTAGTTGCTAGATTTTGGGATTTTTGGAGGCATCCGACCCAAGGAAGCTTCTAGCTCCTTCTTTGGTGCAACTGATGGAGAGTTGATGCATATAGTCATCTTTTGGGAGTCATTTGGAGGGAGTTCTTACTTGTTCTTTTTCTGCTTTGTGACTTTTTTTAAGTCCTTTGGAGAAAATACAATGTTTTTGTAACTCACTATTTTGGACATGAATAACAGTGGAAACCTTGATTATCAGTGACTTGGAGTTTTTCTTTCTTGTTCTTTGCTTCATTGTGTGCACCCAAGTGATTTGATCAAGTTATTTGTGGGGTATTGTTTATTTCCTTATAGCTTTGTCTCATGTTTAGCACCTTTATGCAAGAGTTTGTTTATGTAGGTCATAATATGTGTCAAAATTACAAATAACTTTTAGTTGTGAAGTTTCCTTTCTCCTGGAAGTTTTAGCATTAGGACCTCCTTATGAAATATTTATGCAGAAAAACACATGAGTAAGTTGTGCAAGTTAAATTCTATCACTGTGAACAAATGTTTATAATATGAGATTTATGTTCAAGTTCAGTTTGGTTTATCACCGCAGCATTAGTTTTCATTTTTATGTTACTTTCTTCCCCTTTTTCTCTGCAAGTCAGTAGATTAGTTTAGGTGACACCATAGGAAGCTGGCCTCCTTCGAAGGTTTGATCTCGTATAAGGAACCCACACCTTGGGATCATTCCAATGTTTCTCTAGAGTGCTATGTCCTACAACTTAGCTAGGGTGCAGCTTTAAGAGACAATAGTTGGAAGGGAATGGTATCAAGGAATCTATGACTAGTATTGTAGTTGTATCTACATATCAAACACAACTCTTAGCATATAAGAAGGAAGATGCCAAGGTGAGGAGGCTGATCCTTGATGATGTTAAGGACCATATTGTTCCACATATCACAGAGTTAGATATAGTGAAGAAGATGTGGGATGCCATTCTGAATCTATACTAAAATGCTACCACTAACTGAAAGCTAATTCTCAGAGAAAAGTTGAGGAATACCTGGATGAATAAGGGAGAAGACGTTACAAGTTACCTCACCAGGCTTAGACTTGTTAAGGATGAGTTGGTAGCTATTGGAGATAAACCAGATGATGACGAGCTAGTACGAATAGTGCTGAATGGGTTTACTAAGCAGTGGGATGTCTTTGTTCAAGTTATTAATGGATGAGACACCTTACCTAGTTAGGATCGACTATGTAGTGACTTTACTCAAGATGAGCTTAGACTAAGTCTTATTAGTGGAACCAATAGTAATAGTCAGAAAAGTGTGGAACAAGAAAATGTTGCCCTAATAGGAAAAGGGAAAGTGAAGAAGAGGTCTAGCAAAGGGTTAAACCCTAAAAGTGAGGACTTGTCTAAGATCAAATTCTACGGTTGTCACGAGTTTAGCCACTATGTCAGTGATTGCCCGCAAAGGAAGAAAAATGAAAAGAAAGGAAAAAAGCAAACGAAAACTTCAACAAATGTAGATGAGCTCTCTAGTAGAATGGAGGATGAGTTTCCACTCATAACCTTTATGGTTAGCTCAACCTCACAGGGTGTTTGGTATATAGATAGTGGGGCATCATTTCATATGACAGGAGTTAGAGAGCACTTCTCCAGTTATAAGGAGGAGGTTATCAAAATCCGGATTTCTATGGGGAACATGTCCAAACACAATCTAATTGGGAAAGAGATTGTTCTATTTCAGAGGGAGAATGGCAAGTTGATTCCCATTCATGATGTGTTGCATGTGTCAGGCTTAAGTATGAGTCTGATTTTTGTATCTATCCTTCAAGATAAAGGCTACAATGTACTCTTTAGAGGGGTGCATGTGTTAATCAAGCATAAGGATTGGAAATCACCCTTAGCTATTGTAGTTAGAAGTGGCTGACTTTATAGGTTGCAGTTTGATACTCATAAGGCACTGATGAGCAACAATAATCCTAGAGATCAAGGAGAGCTATGGCATAGGAGAATGGGCCATATTCATCGTGGAGCACTTAAATTGCTTCGTGAGACAGTGACAAGTGTTCAAAGGTGAGCACATAGTATGATGATGTATGTAAGGGATGTGTATTGGGGAAGTTTGCGAAAGCAACTTTTCCAAGGAGTGACACCAAATCCAAGGGTGTTCTTGATCTAGTACATTTAGATATATGTGGACCAATGTCGATGAAGTCTCTCAGAGGATACGAGTACTTTGCTACATTTATTAATGATTTCTCCAAGAAGATCTGGATATACTTCTTGAAGACCAAGGATGAGGTCTCCATTCACTTCCAAGAATTCAAAGCTCTTGTGGAGAATTCGACAGGCAGGAAGATAAAGGTTATTCAGTCAGACAATGGAGGTGAGTACAAAGGGAAAGAGTTTCAGGAATTCTGTACCAGGGAAGGAATCAAGAGAGAGTGGACCGTTCCTACAACCTGCAACACAATGGGGTTGTTGAGAGGAAGAATCATTCTATATCGGAGGGAGCAAGGGCTATGTTGTATGACCAGGCTATGCCACGTTACTTATGGGAAGAGGCATGCAATACGACAGTATACATATAGAACATGGTTCCACATAAGGTATTAGGCAAGATGACACCAAAGGAGGCATTCTCAGGGAAGAAACCAAATGTCAACCACTTCAATATATTTGGGAGTTTGGAATTTTGTCACATTTTAGGGCCTACACATTCCAAGTTAGATCAGACTGCAAAAAGAGGGTACTTTTTGGGGTACAATGAAACCTCAAAGGCATATCTGATATTTATTCCAGGAGCCAGGAGGATTATAGTTAGGCGTGATGTCAAATTCATGGAGGAGAAGGCATTTAAGAGGTCTAGAGATTTTCCAGTAGATGATTAGAGTAAGTAGCCAATAGAAGCTCCAAGGATCGTTCAACTGGATTAGGGGCAACAAAGCACGAGTACAGTTATTAGTACAAGCATAGGCTCAGGTGTTGAGAGTTCGTAGAGTATGGAGTAACAAATGAAATAGATCCAAGAGATGCATCAGGAAAACATGGAGGTTGATATTTCATCATCTACAATTGGTAGCAAGAACTATGAGGTTCAACAGACACATAGGGATACTCAGAAGTTTGTGGGAGCTCCTAGGATGAGTAGTAGACAACATAGACAACTAGCTAGGTATAATGACTATGTGGCATTAGTTAGTCACTTGGTAGATAGTGAACCTTCCAGCTATCAGGAGGTTGCACAGTAGCAGGTGTGGCGAGATGCGATGGTTGAGGAATATACCTTAATAGTGTAGAACGATGTGTGGAAAGTTGTGCCTAGACCAACAAATAGGGCAATGGTCGGATCACGTTGGACCTATAAGATCAAGCACAGTGCAAATGGTAGCATTGAGAAATACAAGGCAAGGTTTGTGGCCAAGGGGTTCTCTCAAAAGGAGGGAATAGATTGAGGAGACATTCGCTCCAGTGGCCAAGTATACTTTTATACGAGTCATGATCTCACTTGCAACACAAATAGGATGAAAGATCCATCAAATGGATGTCAAAACGACGTTTCTTAATGATGAGTTGGTAGATGAGGTATACATAGAACAACCAGAGGGCTTTGTAGCACATAACAGTGAAACCCACATGTGTAGATTGAAGAGAGGTTTGTACAGACTCAAGCAGGCTCCTAGGGCATGGTATGAGGACATTGATAGATACTTATAGGGAATGGGATTTGTGAAGAGCGAGGCAGATGCTAACTTCTACTACTTGGTGGTTGGGGGTGAGGTTCTCATTCTTGTTCTATATGTGGATGACTTATTTTTAATAGGTTCATTGGGGCTCATAGAGGAGTGGAAGAGGGACCTTACAACAAAGTTTGAGATGAAGGATTTGGGGCTTATGCACTACTTTCTAGGCATGAAGGTGTAGTAGATAGATGGAGAGATTTTCCTTGGACAAGGGAAATACTGCATCGAAATCTTGAGGAGGTTCGAGATGGAGGATTGTAGAGCCATGTCTACACCTATGATCATGAATTGGAAGAAGGTAGAATCATCCATGGAGAAGGATGTAGACCCCACCTTATACTGATAGTTGATTGGGTCTCTCATGTTTTTGGTCAACACCAGGCCAAATATATCCTTTGCAATAAAATCTCTTAGTTTATGGTTGAGCCAAAGAGAGTGCATTGGGCAACAATAAAGCATGTGTTGTAGTATTTGTGTGGTACAATCGAGTATGGGATCAGATATGCTCGAGGTAATGGTATCAGGTTGATAGGCTATACTAATGCAGATTGGGCAGGTAGTTCAGCGGACAAGAAAAGCACTTCAGGGTGTTGCTTCAATTTGGGATCAAGAATTGTCTCTTGGTACAATAGAAAGCAGAAGTATGTGGCTCTAAGTTCTGCAAAAGCATAATACATAGCAGCTAGCATGGTGACATGTGAGGTGATATGGCTTCAGAAGTTGTTGGTAGTCTTGTTTGGTCAGAGGGTTGAGACTACGATGATACACTATGACAATCAGAGTTGCATCAGGTTATCTGAGAATCTGGTGTTTCACGATAGGTCTAAGCATAAAGACATCAAGTATCACTTCATCAGGGATTGTGTACAATGGAGGATTGTTCAACTACAATATATACCTACAGATCAACAGGTAGCAGACATTTTGACAAAAGCATTGGGAAGGCAAAATTCATCTTCTTTAGAGATATGTTGGGTGCCATGCAAAACACCTTCCTTGCTAAGAGGGAGTGTTAATTTATGTAGCTTGGACAGGTGTCTCCAAACCCAAGAATATTAATTAATTAATTATTTGATTCCTATAGAAACTTTAAGAAATTTGTCAATTAGGGTTTGTTAGCGTCTAGTTAATCTTAGCCATCGATTGAGATTAATCATGGCCATTGGTTTTTCAATGAGATGATTATAAAAGGGGATCAATGGGTATTTGGAGAACACACACTTAAGAAAGATTTGCAGTGATAGAAAATAAATTTGCAATAGTAGCAAATAATTTTGTAGTAGTAGCAAATAATTTTGTAGTGATAGCAAGGGCGCAGTGACAGCATTGGAGACAACAACAGTGGAATTTCAGCAGGAAAAATTGAGGGAAGAATTTTCAGAGAAGAATATTGCTAGAGCTCTACCAGTAAGAGGCAAACAGTTTATGTATCTTTTGATTTACTGAAGTTTAATAAAATTTCTCATCTACAATATTGGTTATCCCTTGAGGATTTTTCCAGGAACAATTTGTCCAAAAATATTGTTTTTATTATTTTGCATGTTTTCTTCTCTATTCTTGTGATTTTATTTGTGAAATTGCAGTTGTGTTATTTTTCTCATTTGCTGTGAATTAATTTTTGACAATCAAATAATCTATATAAACAAGAAATTAATAATTAATAACTGCAATAGAATTTTCACAAACTTGCTAAAGATAGTGTCAAACTCACAAAGAGATGTCACAAATCAAATTGGAAGTAAGGTATAGGAAATTGATTCCACTGAGATTGACACGATACTACTTTAGAGTTGAAGCATCTCATGTAGATGTTGGAATTGACAGATATGAAGAACGTGATGAAAAAAATCCATAGGAGCAATTTTCTGTGGATCAATCCTAGATTGAGTACAATTGAGTACGTTTTACATTCTGAAAAACAAAATGGGAGATTGCAC
This sequence comes from Sequoia sempervirens, assembly GCA_007258455.2. Lineage (NCBI taxonomy): Eukaryota > Viridiplantae > Streptophyta > Pinopsida > Cupressales > Cupressaceae > Sequoia > Sequoia sempervirens. Next base: position 92,524 of record VDFB02254134.1, on the reverse strand, counting down.
TTCATTCGTTCAGTTGCATGTGTGATGGTTATAGGCACTGCAATAGTTGTTGTAGTTACTCTTGTTCGTGGAGGTCCATCAGCTCTCATGGCTACCTTTTCGAAATCAGGCTTTACTACTGCATTTTCATTGACAAGCGTCTCTGAGATTGGTGATAAAACATTCTATATTGTTGTGTTATTGGCCTATGCAATATACAAAATCATTGGTTCTTCTTGGATCTATGGGAGCACTATAATTAATGATTATTATCTCTGTTGTAATTGGCAGGATCTTTCATTTTGTTATAGAGCAATTTCAAACTACATTATCTATAGGAGAATATGTAGCAGTAGCTTTACTCTTGTTCTTTGGATTGAAGTCTATTAAAAAAGTTTGGGATCTTCCGGCTCAATCCCCAAAGAGTGGAGGCAATGGACATAAGCTTGGAGAACTTGCTAAAGTTGAGGAGCTGGTGAAGGAAAAGGTTTAAAATAAGTTGAGTACACCATTCGAAATTATTCAGAAGTCTTTAAGTCTTGTGTTTTTTGCTGAATGGGGAGATCATTCTATGTTAGCCACCATTTCCTTAGGTGTCACACAATCTCCATGGGGTGTTGCAACTGGGGCCATTGTTAGGAATGTTGCTGCTACTTCTGTTGCAATTTTAGGTGGGGCCTTTCTTGCTCGGTATATCTCAAAAAAATAGTTGGCTATATGGGTAGTACTTTGTTCCTTCTATTTGTTGCGGCAACACTCTTGGGAGGCTTTTAGACATTTATAGTCCTAATTATGAGCCCCACCTTCTTTCTCCATTCATCTTCTAAAGGGTAAGTTTCATCAGGGGGCATTTAATGTTCCATTTGGAAAGGCATAAATATGGAAAGACAGTTGAGCACAACTTAATGTGTTTGATGCTCTAATGCGGACAGTTTCAATTGGATTTTTTAATAGAAAAGAAAGGAAAATAGGCTTGTTGAGTCAGTCTTATCAAGATAAAATATAGAAGATGAAGATTCAAACCAAGCAACACTAGGTATTAAAAATCATAATCGAAACAGTACATCAACTGAAGAGTCAAAAGGGGCATCAAATACAACTGCAGGGTTGATAAACCAAGTGAATGCAAATGGTGATGCCAAAGAATCCAAAGGCAATACTGGTTTAGGCAATGCAATATCTTCCTCAGTTGAATAAATGGTAATAGTGGGAAATAGGAAGAAAACAAATCCATATTACAGTGATGTAAAGATACAGCCAAATAAGATCCAAGGACAATGTAACAAAGATAAGAATAACAGTTCAAGGGACAGTGATTTACCAATTTTCTTGTCAATATTGTAGCATAAAGAATGGATAGTTGGTAACAGTGAAGCATTCTTGTTGTTTAAAGACAATAAAACCTATGATGATAGTATTCATTCTTGTGTTTAAAGAATGCATGATAAAGTTAGAGGATTGCGTCCATGTACGGATTGTTAAGATCAGTGGCATAATCACAGTGAAAGTCAAATGTTTCAAGCAATGAAAGTAAGTAATGCTCATCGCTGAAGAAGGAAGTGATTTACATGGATTTTTTGTGTTTTAATTGTAAGGCTGCCAAGAGATCTTTGAAAGAGAATGGGCTGAACAAAGAAAACAAGAAGAAATATGAGAAATTAGTGCGAACAAAAAAAGAAAAGTATGTAGACACAAGAAGGAAAGAGTTAATTTCTTTGGGAAGACACAACCCCAAAGGTTTTTGGAGGGAGATTTAGCAAAAGATAAAATAGATTGAGAATAACATAACTTATGTACAATGGTTAGAGTATGTGAGGCTTCTTTATGAGAGGGCCTAGGGGAGAGTCTCTCCTCCCATAATTAGCACATCTATGAAGCTCTTCTCGGTAGAAGATATCAAACAAGGTATTAAGAATTTGGAAAATGGTAAAGCATTAGACATTGATGGGCTGCAAGCTGAATTTTTAAAGTGGGGAGTTGAAATCCTAGCTTCCCACATCAAAAGAATGTTCAATGATGTCACTCACTTTGGCTTCCTGACGAAGTGCACAACTAGTGTTATCATCCCTCTCTACAAAAGTGGTGAAATCAATAACCCATCTAACTACCACACTATTATGGTAAATCCTATTATTGGCAAGCTTTTTGGGAGCTTGTTAGAATGTAGTAGTTGGGCAGAAAAAGAGGGAAAAAGAGTGAAAGGGCAGGCTGGCTTTATACCTAAATACTTTTCCATTGACCATTGTGTCACTCTTAGATACTTGATTGAAAAAAATATGGAACATTCAAGGCGGGGAAGCTTTTTGTTGCTTTGTTGATTTTAAAAAATCCTATGATGTGGTGCCTAGAGACAAATTGTGGAATAGAATGGATGAATTAAGTATACCATATGAGTATAGAGTTGTAGTGCATAGACTTTATGGGTAGGTCCAAGCTAAAATCAGAACAAGTGAGGGAATGTCTGGATGTTTTGGCAACAACATAGAAGTCAAACAAGGTTGTCCTCTATCACCCACTCTCTTTGGGTTATACATTGACAAACTTGAAGATTGGTTAAGCAAAACTGACGTAGGGGGTATCCAATTGGCTGGTTATGTGGTGAAGCTGCTTTTGTATGTTGATGATATTATCCTAATCTCTAAAATTTCTCATGGTTTGAAAGAAATTTTGAAGGCCTTGGATCTCTTTTGTCAGGATGTTGGGTTGCAAGTGAACACCTCCAAGACCAAAGTTATGATTTTTTCCCTAAGGAAGGAAAGGAATCAAGATATCTTTCTTTTTGAAGGTAATCCTCTGTAAATAGTGAAAGAATACAAATACCTTGGGATTGATTTTCACTATAATCTCAATTGGGAGACTAGTAGAACTAAAAGGATACACAGGGGCTGGAAGGCTTCTTTCTTACTCCAAAACAACCCTCTTTGGTTTGTTGGTCACACTGGTGGTTCTCTATGGCTGCGAGGTGTGGGGAAGTAGCATGTCAAATCATAAATGGAGACAACTTGAAAGAATTCAAAATCATCTAATCACTTGCAACCTCAAATTCAAAACTACAATCCCTTATGATATTCTCTTGGTCAAATTGGGAACCTTACCATTGGAGACATTGGCTATAACCTGACTGCTAAACTATCTAAAGAAGGTTGAAAACATGGATAATCACCGTTGGCCCAAAATAGTTGTGGAGGAGGTTTTAGGCTGTAGGAAGAAGACGTGGATGAAGCAAAATAACAAATGGCTAAGCAAATAGGACATCAATTTGCATGAGCGCCCTAACACCAATGAGGAAATAAAAAAGTATGTCACAAAAAAAATCAGGATTGCCATGTGGACGAAGTCGATTGGGCGAAATAAAAATCACTATGTCAGAGTTCAATCCAACTTGGGAGCACGATGAGAAAACTTATTTAGGGGTTGCTATTAAAGGTAAAGCAAGGATGTTAATTGCTCAATTGAGGACCAGATCACATCATCTTAGATGTGAGATTAGAAGGTGGACGATACCTAAGGAAGTGTGGGAGGATAGAATTTGCATATTTTGTAGTAAAGGGGTGGTGGAAACTGAATGGCACTTTATCATGGAATGCACAATTTATGAGGCTATACGTACTCAGTATGAGGGAAAATTAAAGGCTGACAACTTGCATGAGTTATTTGAGGGAGAAAGGATCATCAAGACTGCTAGTTTTCTGGTCAAAATTCATAGCGAAAGATCCAACATTGAAAAGAATCTGGAAATCTCTTAGCATTTTGGCTCTCAGTCCCTTAGACTATTTGGTCTCGTGGACGTCATTAAAATCTCATTCATTCATTGTTGATAGATAATTCAGTGTAAGGACAACCCAACGACCAATCATAGAAATCATGGCATCATTTATTATGACAACAAAAGAGGACAACAACAAACCTATTAAAGCAATTATAAAAGACGTTGCAACTATACGTATGACAGTCAACATGATCAAAATTCCATAGCAGGTCTATTAGATACAAAAGGACAACCATTAATAGTCATAGGGGCAGTCTATACAAATATCCTAAGAGGAAAATGGATTGAACAAGCAACCATATTCCCATGTAGGTATGACATGGCAGTCACCAAAGGACAACACCAGAGGAGCAAAGCTTAAGGACAATTTTGCAATACAAGTGGCACAATGGAGTCATTAAAATTTCAAGCAATTGACATCATGTAGGTTTCCATGAAGAATGACAAGAAGATTAGCATGGCATTGTCAATCATGCATGACGGTGGCTTAGATAAAGGACAATGCTAAAGAAATAAAGAATAGTGAAAGATTTTTTTATAAAAGGAAAGATGGTTGATATTATGGCATGTTAATCATAGAAGGGTAGTGTCTAGATCCACTGTGACAACTAAAGGAAGATCAAGGGCAGTAGAAGAAGCATAAATACAATAAGAGAGGTTTAATGCCCAACAGTGAAAAAGGGTATATTTAATGATAAGAATGAGCAAAAATAAAAGGACAAAGTTGTTGAATTGAAGGTATGACAAAATTCACCAAATGATAGTTCTTATTTTTGGATGAAAGCATGAAGATGGAGGCGCCATAAATGAATGACGCATGTGTTACAAGAGCCCTTAAGATTCTTCTTCTCCTCTAGGAGATTTTTTTACTATTTCAAATCTTCTTCCACATGTCCTATTAGCAAGTTTGAAGAAGCTCTTATAGTTGAGAATTTAATGAGCACTTATAACTTCTTTCCATGCATTTATGAGTAGTTGGAGGACATATAGGATAGTTTGGTGAGTTGTGCAAAACAAATGGGGAGAATTTAAGGCAGTTTGACCCAGTTTGGGGCATCTCCAAGCATCTAGGAGTTGTTCAAGGAGTCTTGGTTGATAGATAAGATCAAAGAAAGAAGTCTTCTTCATTCAACCACCATCTTGGAGCATTTTAGGGGGCTAGAAAGTAGGGATGATAGTTTTGGACACCCAAGAAGGTTTGACCCAACAAAACTTATTTGAACACTTGTCTTTCATCTCTCAAATGATGTTCCTAATTTCTAGCAAGTTGTTGGACAATATATTAGGAGGCATAAGGGAAAATTTCCAAGTAGTTCTAGCCTCTCTTAGCAATGTAACTCATTTTTCAAGCATGTACAACGGTATGTAAACACCTTTTCAATCAATAAAGATAGGCTTTTTACCTTCTTAGAGTTGTTTCATTGTGCAAAATTTCTTCAAGATAGTTGATGTAGTTTTGTGGTGATGTCTATTTCCCCTTGACTTTTGTCCTATCTACATTGCCCTTGTGCAAAAAGTATGTGTTTTTGCAGGTCATGACTTGTGTTTAACTAGCTAAAGATAGAGTTTAAGTTGTGACAACATTTATAGTTCCTTCTAAACAATATCCTTGACATATTCTAGCTATGAAACACTTATGCAAATACATATGAAATTTTTAGTTGTGTATGTTTTGGTTTAAGTTGTTGATCATATTGTGTGTCCAAACAATAGTATGGGTTTTTGAAATCATTTTGGTGCATCACCTTATTAGTCTTAGGTTTCATTTTATGTTTCATTCCCCCCTTTTACTCAGTATGCAATAGTAGGATAGGTTAATTAGGTAAATATCAAGGGAACCAACCCCTCTCTAGAGGTTCATCTTCGTCATAAGTTACCCAAATCTTGAAGATGATCCCATGTTTCACAAGGTAGTTGAGTTCTACACTCAACAAAGGTGCATACTCTAGTGACAACAATAACAATAATAGTGGAGGTCAATGCTTACATGATGAAGCTTGAGCAACGGATAAATGCCAAATTCAAATCTATTGAGTGCATTTGAATGAAGATCATGCCTAGTCTATTGGATGGTAATGGGGAGTTAAAGTCATTAGACCAATGGAAAGCAAGATTTGGTACAATGGTTCCCACTCTTTCTGCATTTATTTGTGCAAATGAAGAAATTGATAAAAACTTGTTAAATAACACTTTAGATAAAATATTTGCTTCAAAGATAGGTTTGGACAGTTTTTGTAAGGAGACAAGGGCAGTTTTAAATGCAAAATATATTGAGCACATTGACAGGGTTGCAAAGATACTTTCATTCCAATGGTCATCAGAGAGAACTTACATGGAATGGGATGAGAAATATAGTGCATAATGTATATTTACATTTCCATCAATCATTAGGCTTCCAATGCAATATCCTACTCAATTGATGATAGTATATTTTTGGAGTATCCATTAGTGCTTGAGTGTTTAATAATTTTGGTCCTATTTTGGCTTTTGTGGTACAATCAACACTCTCTTCAAAAATCTCTAGTTGTTCCAAAAGGGATCTTCTAATTAGTTTCAATTGCTTCTGCGAGTTGTGTCATGGGGAATCATATCTTGTAACAGACTCAGTCCCACTTGTAGTTGATTGTAAAAGTGAAAAGTGAAATGTAATTGTAAACAAGTCATGTGAGTCATGTGATTTCATTCTAGAGCATGTGTGCTCAATTTTCTATAGAATGGACTCTTGCTTCTTTGAAAAGGGTTTTGAATCTGGGTTTTGTAATTTTGGATGGGTAGGTCAATCTATTTTGGGTGGTCTTTTAAAGTTCAAACAAAGATTGTTGTAATTCGCTTGGTGTAATAGCATACAATTTATTATGTGGCTCATATGAATAATTTGGCATATTGTTGTTGTCTCTTTTGAATGCAATTCAATATTCTTTTGATAAATTTAAATCAAGGATTATGGAGGTCTTTGTTGCACATTTGTTGTAACAAGTGTTTAATTGATAACTTATGTTCAAGTAATAGATTAAATATGCTTTCAATTAAATATTGAGAATATTGTTGCTACATTAAGGATCTAAAAGTAGAATAGTGTGACCAATAGGCGATTTTATTAGTGTAAGGAAATAATATTTTGATAAACATTGAATGTGTTTAGGCTACTATCAGTGTAAATTACTTATTTCAAAATTTTGTAATGGATAAGACACTGCTCTAGGTTATTTCTTGTTCAACCTTGGAAGGAACCAATCTGAAATGGAAAAATAACTTTTACTTCTTGCAATTTGTTTATTTCTTTGCATTTCACACCAAATCTAGAAGGTTTCAAAGGGTTATAAAGAAAATAAGCTACATCTGGATAGTCCTCACTTAAATGTGTGAAATTATTGTCTGTTGTTGCATCATTTATGTCTTGTTGTATCTTAAAATGATGTCTAAAAGGAAAACCCACCTAGATTATGCAAAGCCTAAAGTGTAGGGAGAATTTGTTTTAAATTCTCTGTTAAATTGGCCACTAACCTAAAAGTCTTGAGCATTAGAGGTAGCTTATCTATAGAGACAATCAGTTGGAGAAGAACCAACAACATACTTGTCATTCACTAAGTGCTATGTAATCACATGATAATACTTTTTAAAATTTTATGTTGGAGTTATGTGTAAAAGAGTAAAATATCTATATTAAATATAAGGGGTTACATGAGTGACCAAATTAATAAAGTTAAAAGACAAAAGATTAAACATATAAACTTCAATCAACTCCCCAATTACAAATTCATCATATGTTTCATACAAATTTACTCATAAAAATGTTATTATATAACCTACTTGTGTTCAAAAAGATAACTTTAAAGATGAAAAAAGTTAATTTGACAAACATATTAAACTTCAATCAACTCCCCAATTACAAATTCATCATATGTTTCATACAAATTTACTCATAAAATATATATAGTTATAACCATGTTATTGACTAAAAAATATGTTTGTATGAACCTACTTGTGAATTTTTTTAAAAAGTCAATGAAATTTGATAACTTTAAAGATGAAATTAAAGTGGGGTCCTTGTTAATTTGACAATGCCACATAAGAAAAGAATTAATATCTTGCATTTGTTAGAATTTAAGTAGTCAATTAAGTCAAGTACAAAGATGGCACCCATGTAAGGGCAACTGTTATCCTTTTGAAATAAAATTCCTGCTCTCCAAGTAATTCGCCCATGAGATTTACTTTGGCCCTATTTATAGAAGGATCTTAATATGGCAATTTCTTACGAAAGTTAAGTTCTTACGGATGCAGAAAGAAACTTGTTCTTGCAAAATTGTTGACCATAAGTTAGAAGCCTGTGTTGGCAATCAGAAACCACTTATCTGGTTTCCGGGCTATGATGAAGCAATCAAATAAATAAATATGGATATTTATATCCTAGCAACCATTATAGACCACTGTAATTTCTATGATGTTCCAGAGCTCCGTATCGAAAGTATTATCAAGTTATATTCTCACCATACCATCTCCAACCATCTACGAAGTGAGAGTCCTTACAATCAGGACTTGGTCATCAATACGTTCAAATTTGATTCATCAACCAAATGATCCCCATTATTCTTCTATGAATGTTTACCCAGAGACAGAGAACATCGATTGCACCAATCTCAACTTGTATACCAGAAATTAGAAACGCATCGTTTTCTTACAATAATCATGTAATCTTGTTCCTCAAAATTCTTTTCAAAGTAACTACCAAACTGGAACACTATCATGACACGTGCATAATCCAAAAGTCCTAAACAATTCTCAAGAAAGTGAAAAATGAAATTTCAATTATTAAATAGCTCCGCAGGTTTCTAGTTCAGAAGTGATCTTGCTAAATGCTCCCTTGCCATGGCAAATGCTTGAGATATAGTCTGCATTCAGAACATGGTGATCAAAATCCAATAAATAAAAGCAGATAATATGTCTGCATATTTTACTCTTCCACAACTTGCATACCAAACTTTATAAATTATCAATGTATCCCCTCTATTTATTTGCAAGGTAAGAAAAATGATAACCACCTGCTCTGCCAGTGGTGCATCTATATCGGAACCCCTCATTGAAACCCTCCCAGTAACTGAGGATGGTTCGGTTTCCAAGACAATTCTGCTTTGTATTAATGGACAATATAATCATTAATAAATAGTCAAAGTCTAGATGTTATAAGGCAATATATAAGTGTTTTTGAAACATAATATTAATATTAATATATCTAGGTTAGGAAAATCGGAAAATGAGAGTTGTGGATCATCATACCCTTCATCCACCATCTCATCAATACAGAGAAGAATGAGGTCTAAATTCTCCAGAGCTGTCCTCTTTTCAACGTTGTTTCTGTCCACAAACATACATCTGAGTTAGAGCCCATAACAAATTCATTGTTACAAACACATGAGAAGCACTGATGGCTGTAGTCAATCGATAATGCAAATCAAAATATAGCCTGCATGCAAAAGGCATATAAAGTCAACCAATATTAATCCTCCTACAGTCAGGAGCACACCAAAGCTATCTTGAGATATTTTTGTTGAATTCCTACACTGAGTTTGATGCCTGCAGAAGCATTAATAAACAGAAGAAGAACCAAGAATTTGAAGCAGTTATCTTCATGTAGATTGAATGGTTACAATTCAAAAGCAAATAAATATTTTCATCGTTTACTTTCTTTACCTGAGAAGAGTTATCAGGGTATATATACATCCAAATATAACATAAATTTACTTTCATGAAATGCTATCAAGAACAAATTGACAACGAAGGATACAATAGATAGCTGCTAAAATTGGTAAGATGACAAAGTTTTATATCAGTGAAATAAAAAACCATTAGTAAATATGTGTTGTTTGTTTTTTCATGCTAAATGATAGATCAAGGTTATAATTACTGGTAAACTAAATATTAAGCCCCCTGTTTTTCTAAGGATGGATCAAGGTTATTGTCAGAAAGCATTTTTCTACATTGATCTCAGCAACCCATTTTTCTATAAAACAAACCATAATTAAAACATAAGAAAAATGATTAGTTGACATCTACTTGTTGGAAGTGTGATGATAATAAAATGCACTTTACAGTAGATGTATATCCATCTAAAACTATGCATGGGTTATGGGAATTATGACATGTCTCTTTAAATTAACCTTCATTTGCCATCAAAGCCTTTTCAGATTAGGCATCTATCCTTATTTTTCAAACTGTGCTCTATGAAATACATGTTCATATTGTATTCATAGTTTATGAAAATTAGCCATATCATTCCAGTATCTTTGTAAATTTAACTGTTGCAAAGCCAACTTGACCTTCCTTTGTAAGCCCATTTATTTGGACCTTAATTTGATCAAGGTATAGGGGGATTAGGATAGATGGGAATTGAACCTTAGATCAAGGAGGAATTTGACAGGTACTATTTGATTTTGGATTTTTGGATTAGGTTTTTAATTGGTGAGACGGATGATGTAGAGATGATGGTGGGTACAAGATCAAACTTGTATTAAGCAAAATCTAGATCCTTAACAATAGGGATGATTTGGGAAAGATATATTCTTGCTTACTTCGGATAGGCAAGTTCCAAAGCAAGATTGGATAAGAGATTTTTGGAGACTTAACTTGAGGTAGCCAAATTCCCAAGCTACATGATCCAAAATGGAGGGCTACCTTAATATATTACTTAAGATAGGCAAGTTCTTAAGCAATACACAAGCTAGAGACAAAAGATGTAAAGATCTAGATTCTCATTTCAACAAATTTGATTTTGTAAATGATAGGTTTGATTAGAGGATTATCAAATGATTATGGTGAGAAAATGATTGTAATGATGTAGAGATAGGAAAAATTATGATTGTGTGTAGGTCAAGGTCCAAAATAAAATGAATGTGGAATGATGAAAAATGGTTTGAAAGGTGTTGGATGATTAAGGTGGATTAGGACGGTCTAATGGTAAGGTCCAAAATAGGGATTATGAATGATCAAGATTGGGGAGACAAATTTGGAATGATGACTATGGACTTGGTTGAGTGGTCTAAAAATTGAGAAGATGGCTTAGGTAATGGTGTAAGATGATTGTTTTAGGTCTATTCTCAGCACTGCAAAGTCTGATTTTCTGATCAAGCTAGGGGGGTGATCGATTATGGATCAAAGCAACGCAGGTGCTGCAAGAGAGAACATAAGCGCTACAAGATAGAACGCATGTGTTGCAGGACAAAACGCATGCGCTGCAGGACATAACGTAGGTGCTGAAAGGCAGAATGCAAGCACAGAAAAATGCAACGCAGGCGCTGAAAGGCAGAATGTAAGCGCAGCAGGCGCTGAAAGGCAGAACGCAGGTGCAACAGAATGCAACACAAGCACTGAAATGTTTGACAAAGGCACAGTTCTACAGTCTAGGTGTGGTGATTTAATTTTGGCAAGAGATATTAACACACACAAAGACACATTGGCTGACCAAACTTTTTGGGTGATAAGGGTGAGTGGTTTTCACTGGTTTTTCACATAAAGACACATCAAGCACATGAGCACAAAACCTATGATTAGACAAGTAGAAGTGTATACTTAATGTCGGCCCACCAGCCAAAGGCTAATACCTCAAGATTAGTGCTAAGCACTTATCTTTCAAGAGTCAGTAGCTAGGGATCCAGTGGCACAAGGGCACACTTTTTCTCTTTCTTTGAAGGTCCTAGGACTTTGCCCCAAAAGCCTCTACCTCTACTCAACATGTTTTGTATGACAAATGCCACTATAGAAGGTCAACCCCTGGAGGAACCAATGAACATAATGCATCTTAAAAACTTTTATGCTTAAAAAAATCACAAAAATTCAATAGTAAAGAGAAATAATTCATCCAACGGTGAAAACCACTTTTTGTGGCACTTCGGGCAAGTACCATGGTGAAAACCTGGCTACAGGCGCCATGTGTAGAGTCACATCCACCATCTACTAGGATTCATCCCACTCACACACCCACCCAATCATACATTTCACCAAAAGTAAAATGTATGGTTCTTCATACTCTTAACTCGGCCAATCATTCACTTTTTGATCTATTCCCTCCTTCAGCAACCCATTTCATATTATCTTTTGATACTGTTATAGTTAGTGAGTGGTTTGTTTCATGTTTAGTTATGTTATGGGTATTATTATGATGAGCTATTGTCTTGATTTATGTTGCATGGACACATTTGATTTTGGAATGAGTAGTGTTATCCCTATGGTTATTGAGATATCAAATGACTTTATTCTATGTGATTTGCATACATGGATTTGTTTATGATGAAATAGTAATGGTTAGACTTGGTATGTTGTGAGACTCATGGATTATTCAACTACAATGTGACTTAGTTGGTGAAGGATAAACATGTGAAATGTTAATATGATAGAATGCTTAATTAGAAGTGTGTAATTGATATATGTGGAATTTGTTTATATTACTTTATTGATGGTTTGGCCATGATTAATGTATATGACAAACTAATGATTATGTTGAAGTGTGCAGGTGTAGTGCCAATGGGAATCAGGGTCACATAGTAAACCTAATTTGTACTATCCAGTTAAGCCAACCTTAGTCCATATGGAGGGACTAAGGTCACATGTAATGTGAATTATGCCGTACTATGTATGTGATTATATTCAATGTGAGTTTAATGTGTATCGTTATGGGTGTCTAATTGTGTATGAGAAGTCTTGTGTAGAGGATTGAGCATTTAAATATTTGTTTTGGAAATAGTCTTTTCTTTGTGAGTTAAAAGGGGTTATACGTGATTATATTAAGTCTTGATGTGAGACCCCCCCTTCAATAACCCATTATCATATTCACATTTCACATGTTTATCCTTCACTAACTAAATCACATTGTAGATGAATTATCCATAAATCTCACAACATACAAAGTCTAACCATTACTATTTCATCATAAGCAAATCCATGTATGCAAATCACATAGAATAAAGTCATCTAATATCTCAATAACCATAGGTATAACATTACTCATCCCAAAATCAAATGTGTCCATGCAACATAAATCAAGACAATAGTTCTCATCATAATAATACCCATAACAAGACTAAACATGAAACAAACCACTCACTAACTATGATAGTATCAAATGATAATATGATAATGAGTTCACTAAAGGAGGGGTCTCACCTAGACCATCAATCTAAGATGACTTATACTAAGGTTTGATATGTCTATGTGTAGCTTTGCATCATGCTCTAGCACTGGCCAATCCAACAATTTCCATTGGATTAGCCTAATAATGCTCGACATTGATATCTTTTACCCCATGCCTATGTGTTTTAATTTCATGTGGATGGGCATCCCAATCGTGATGGAATCCATGGACCACTTACATCATACAATGCGCCACCTTGCTAAGGTTGGATGATGGGCCCATAGGTTTTTGGTTGTGGGTGACTGGCACGGTTGCTATCCATAGGTTTATTTCCTCGGCAAGCTCTCTTCATCATGCATGTATTATGCTTCATGTTTGTGGGTGACATATTTATCTATTTGTGACTGCTTATCTTGCTGCCACATGCCTCTTCCAGGTTTATATTGGTCAACACCTCCAATGGAAATCTTAATATATAAACTTTGCCTATGTAGATGCATGAGGACCATTGATCTCTGGTCTTTCCTCCAATTCAACTATGAGTCACGACCATAGATTTATGCCACAAAATCAAATGTAATAGCGTGGTGTGTGTGTCCAACAGATTCCAAACTGTTTTTATTGCAATGGTTGAGGCCCTATTAGCATCGTTTGTCCATGCTCTAGTCATCCTTGTTGACTTTAAAAATTCAGAATGTTCTTATTCTTGCTAGCAGTTTTGGAAATTTGAGGCTGTTGATGCATGTATGTGGTCCTTTGCAACACATTTGAGCTTGTTGCTGATCTATAGGGGCTGTGAAGGCTGATGAAAAGATATTCCAACCACAAAATGGCTATGTGCAATGTGAGTTGTGGCATATTGCGAACTATATCTTGTTGTTTCACCATTTTCTCTCTGTTGGCATTTATTTCCACCATGTGGAATAGACATGGGTTGTCTTGAAAATTGCAACAATGCTTAGATAATGTTCCATGTTGTTGTGGGCCTGCTAAATTAAATCTGCAGATGGAAATTCCTTTCCCCTGCATCCAGGTATTATATGCAGATTCAACATAGATCCCCTCTTCTGTGCAGGTGTGTTTCTCCTGGCCTGTAGTTGTATGTTGACTGAGACAGTTTAATACTGACATGACATGATTTCCCATCTGTAACTGCCCATGAAGCAGATTGTAATCTGAAATGTTATATACACAGGCTTGTCACATATTCCAATTTCCTAATTGCAAGTGTCTTAGTTTATTTTAGAGCACCAAGCAATGCAAGCCCAACTTGGTAAGGTCTGAAAGCATGTTTAAGGAGTGGTATGTAAATGAATGTCTCTGTGGCAAGCTATAGCATCTCAGGCGAGCTTTAGAACCTAGTTGCTACCTCTCACTTACCATATTTACTGGCATGATTGTAATTAAACTAAATTAATGTAAAACAAACATTCTAAAGCATTGCAAACTTTTTTGTAATGGCCTTCTCTAGTTGGATGGGGGATGTTGCTTATCTGAGATGGATAACTGAAGGATGTCCATTTGCAGGTTTTCCAAATGTTTGAGTTTGTATACATTCACAAGCTTGGTTCCATTGTCAGTTTGCTTGTATGCTATCTTTTTTCTTGCTAGCAATGACTTAGTTGCCTAATGGAGTAGGCACCAATCTGATTGGTGAGAGACCAAACAACTTTCAGTTTTATCAAATCTTGTCTCAGTACTTTAGGGGTAGTGTTAGGTTTCTGCATGCTCCCATGATCCATTGGTATAAGTTATAGCTAATGCAGTATCTTATTCAACCTTGAACTGATAATTCATCGGTGGGTCATGGAAGTATGCTTCCTTCTTGTATGTGTATGCACACCTCAAGAGAACTCATTCATAGTGATACTAAAAAGCTATCTTATGTTGCATATGCAAGAGTATGTTATTTACTTGATAGAGATCCTTTAGGTCTTTTCACAACTAGTGCTGACATGATTTTAGTGAAAATCTTAGGGATTTGTAGCACTGTGGGTATGTTAGGGCCTTGTTTATTTCTCCGTTTCTCTTAAATTGTCATGTAATGAGACCTCAGGGATTAACCCCTTGGCTTAGCAAAAGCCTAAAGGTGCAGGAGAGTTTACCCTCTCTGAAGAACTGTCACTAGTTGACCACATTTTGTTGACAATGCTAGCCCTATCCTCCTGATGATAAAGTCCCTGGCCTTGACAATTGGTCTTGTCAGTAGGAATGTGAAGTTACAACTTTGGGAGTCAACACATTGTACCTGAAGAATCTCTTATTCAATATTTTCTACTAAATTGCATATAGGGAGAACCACCTCTACACACCTATTGTGGTTGAAGAAGCTGTGATCCATTGTCAACTATTCAAAAAATTAGTGGATGATTATGATACAATAGCTTTGATCTTATAGAGCTACCATCATCCTATGGAAAAGAAAAAGGATTCTTATAGAGATGGTGAAATGCATAGTGCAAATCCAGAACGTGACTTTAATATTGGATAATAGTTATGAAAACAATGGTTTGCATTCTTAACCAGTGTCCTTTTAAAATATTGCAAGACACCACCTCTAAGGAAGCATAGTCAAGTAGAAAACCATCAACAAGTGCCCCATGTGTTTTCAGTCGTGTTTCTTTTGCATTAATACTTATAAAAAAGAGAAGTAAATTAGATGCAAAAAGCAAAACATATGTGTTTGTTATCTATAGGAATTTTCAAAAGCATAGTTTTAAAACTCATTGAATACTTACACAACTCCCAAGATTTTTTCACGTTCAAGAAACTCACCTATTTACTCACAAGCAATTTCCTACAAGTTTTACAAAGAAACTCACAATGAGTACTTAGTGTATTTGCAAAAAAAGCAAAAGAAACTTGCATATGTCAAGTTTTTTCCCAATGTTTGTCAAGTTTTGCCAAGTAATGAACTTAAATATTTTTTAATTTAGCGAGTTTTATTGAATCACCGAGTACGAGTCATATTGGGTCTATCAAGTTTTGTTGAGTCTCATATTTTTCAGAATACAATCAAAAGCATACAAATTACTAGATGTCTCTATAAACAAAATTGTTATCGGTAAAGATGTTATAAATGAGAATTCTCAAATAATAATAAATATATAAACAATATTGTATGGATAATTGTTGTTGATAATTCTAGAACTAGTTTTGGTGTTGAAATAAAACAAGGCTTAGAGCTAGGAATGTCAAAAGAATCAAGTTTCAAATGCAATTTTTTCAGGGTGTTACCACTGCTCATGAAATATGGGTCAATGAGTTTGACTCAAAAGCTACACAATTGAATATTGATAAAACATCATAACACAAAGTATATATTGGTGTCTTCCTAATTGTCCTGATAAACATTTTTGGTTGACTCATATCTCTCCTATATGGCGCGAACCCCTCCTATATTCTTGCATTCCATATGCAAATGGAATTGATCTTCTTTATGGTGTATGCACTTTATGCACCTAATATTGTATATTTTAATTTTTTTGAATTATCTCCTTAGTTTACTATAAGTGGACCCACATCAAGTGTGGCATTTGACACTAAAATCTTGCCATTACTTGATTCCATCTTTGCAAAACTGAAATTGTACTTCATTATAGGGAATAAATAATGTCATTCAATGAGATTCCAAAAGGTAAACAACCAAAGCAAGTAAATAAGGAAGTTAAAAAGACTATTCAAAGATCAAATATTCATAGAAGCTAAGGCTCTTTGTAAGATGCTTAAGGCTGCAATGCTTATTCAAGTTAAGATAGAAAATTGTAATAATGGAAATTACATACCATGCAACCTTTTTTTACTATATCTTGCACTCATTTTAGGTGCTCCCTTTAGCACATGTTTTTATCCCTTATTCAAATTCAGTTTAGACTTATGATACTTTGTTTATCCCTATGTGTTTATGTTTCCCCTTTCCCATGTGTTCTACCCCTTGTATAATCCTTGTGTACCTTTCTCATGTGATAGTTAACATTTCCTACCAACCATTTAACATTTGTAGCTTCCCTTCCATGTGTAGTGAACGCTTCCCTTGTCCCCCTTATATCTCGCTCATTGTGGATCAGAATGACATGAAATCGCCACCATCTATTGCACTGTCATCCCCTTAGCTTACCCTAGAAAGTTGAGACTCCTCGGATGAAAGGTTATTGGTGCCCCCCAACATGTAAATGAGGACATAATTGACAGTTGCTTATTTTGCTACCAAAATTTAATGCCAATCTCCTTAATGCCTTTCCCTTTCCTAAATTCCTCTTAAAAATCTATAAATAGACCCTTCCTATCTCATTTTAACACTACAAGCTATCAATTCTCATCATATTCTTGTGTTCTTGCAGAGCTATTGTCTAGCACTTTCATCCTTGAAGCTTTAGAACTTTGGAGGCTTAATGAAGCATTGTTTTGGAGCTTTGGAGTAGTTTTTTGGAGTCTCTTGGAGCATTGTTTAGTCCCTTCTAATGGATTCATCTCTCTTTTCCTCTTGCCATTACACTGTTCATTTTCCATCTTCAACCATTAGGCTTTTGAACCTTTTCTAGCCCATTTCCTCATTCACCTTGTCCCCACATCCCTCTCCATGTCCAAACCCTTTACATTTCATTTTGTGTCCTTGCGATCCCATCTTCTATCTCCAAGTTTCCTCCTTGTTGCCATTTGTATCCTTCTATGGTTTTATTTTTCTTGTTATCATTGTTATTACCATAGCCTAAATTTGATTATTCATTCATCATTATTGTATGCATCTGGATTTTGTTGGAATAACCACAAGGGGGCTGACTGAGGCAGTCTCCCCCATTAAAATTTACATTTTGCAAGGTTTCCTTCACAAAAGTTTGATTGCAGCTTAATTACAGAAGATTTTGTGCATTTCTGACAGTTAGAGCAGAAGACAAAAGTGATTAAGAGCCTAAGATTGAGCTCCTTAGCAAATTTCTATTCATTCTAAGCTATGTTCAATCTTGCCATCTCCAGTGTCCACAAGTCAATCCTGCCTTTCTCCAAATAGGCCGTGTTTGACCCTGCATCAATCAGCCCCAAATTTCTCCAATGCCCTCTGCAAGCCTTCCGCATTATGTTTTAGCCTTCACAGGCGGATTTTATTAAGTGATTGGGTTTCAATACATCAATTTTCTCTCTCCTTTTGCATAGATTCATAACACAGGCTTTTCCTTCATATCTTCCTTCTGTTATAATTCCATACAGGTGACAAAAGGCAAAAGTGCTCAGGAGGTTATGGCAGAGCTACCCCAGAAAATATTATGCTGAGGTTAATCCTGCCATCTCAAGTGCCCCCAGGTCAAACCTACCTTTTTCTAAGGGGGCACGTTTGACCCACTATCAGATCAATCCCAGATTTTAATCAAAGCTTCCCAACTGCATTCTAAGCTTTTTTCATACTGCAGAGTCTACTTCCAAGTGCATCTAAGCCCTCTATTTTACTGTTTTATGTTTCTAAGTCATAGTTTGCATGTGTCTGTTCCCATTTCTGTTTCCAAGTGTTTATCTCTAGTCATCAGTCTTAGCTCTTGTGTAGGTTAATTAGTTGCATATTAAGCTACTAGTTTGATCTAAAAGCTTTAATTTGCACTATATTCACTTACATTCTTAAAGACAGAAATTTAGCAAACCCCATATTTCTTTTTATTTTCTTTCAAGAATCAAATAAGATTTGCTGCCCAGGAAACACATGCATTGAGAGAAAAGTAGAACATATTACACAATCTAGTTCAGAAGGGATTCAACCTGACTACGATTTGGCTCAATAGAGATATTGAAAGAATATGCACCACTGGTTTTGAATTACATGAAGGACCTTGGGATTCCAAACCAAGTACATTCTACTCCCATAGCAGAAGCATAGATCAGTGTGCAGTGAAAAATTCATTAGACAGTTGACATTTTGTTAGCCATATTTTGGTAAACCAAGCAACTACGATAAGGCACAGCTTTTATCAATAATCAATGTTGAGAATGAGAGTTACAGACCGTGGTTAAGAAGAAAGAGTTTGGAGAATGCTGTAGAACAAATATTTAAATAAAGCACCAAGAATGAGCATAAACATGGCAACTAAGAATTAGCTATGAAATGTAATGTGTAAGGGTGAAAGGACAAACAGCATAGGAGAAATAAAAATCAAAGGGAGCTTCAAAAAAGGTTAAAGACAGACATAAATTGGAGATGTTCAACAGGCTGTGGACCTATTGTAGGGTCCACAAAATAGCTGGCAAAGTGGTGGCAATCAACAAATATCAACCACTCGACCAATAGTGAGAAGGTGCCAATCATGAGGAAAGGATGCTGGACAAGTTTATATTGAATTTCAAAGACGAAATCTAGGAGGTGGAATTTTGTTTGGTTATGTGGTAGAATAATTGGCATTGAAATTATCATTTTCTTCCTAGCCCCTCAAAACAAGTAGTAATATCAATTCAATGTTTGTCCAGCCACTACATAGGTTTTATAGTTTATAGATATATTAATCTTTGCCAAGTTCTTGATTATATCAATATGAGATACTCTTACAATTCATCTAATGTTAAGTGCCTGCAATAGTATCTGTGAAAGAATCCAAATGAACAACAAATATTACTGATCATAAATAATATTTAACCAATTTTAACTGGGGTTTTAGATAAAATAATATTTTTTCTTTGCAGACAATCAAATACAAACATGGGTGATGATCATAAACTTCAAAGGCTAACATATCCAGCCTTAAGTAGATATTACTGAGAAACAGAGAAACCTGTCAGAATTGCAGCAAAATTATTAAAGACAGATATGATTTTCTTCATTACTACAGGAAGAAGGGGATGAATAAATTGCATTCGTAATCACAGAAAACCAATGATAATGAATGGGGAAAATGAAACCATAGAAATGCAGTAACCCTCAGGCATATCCAACTTGATCCTGGCGATACTAAACAGACTAAGAACCATTGGACATGGTACACTATTCTTCCAAAGTACAATTAATTGAGTTCTAATCTAATTTGTGCTATTCACCAACTATATTTTTCTACAAACAGCAATATAAAACTGATTTTATAAAGACAAGGAAGAAAATCTATATTTTTTGTTATTAGCTCAACAGGAGTATGTAACAAAATAAACCAGCAGCATACCTGAGCAAAGTAGAAACTGCATCAAAAAAACCTTGAAGAACTGTTGCCAAAATGAGCTCATTCTCATTTTCACCCCCAGTGACAAAGAAGTGTAGATCTGATATGAACTTGTATACAACAATGTAGCCATCAAACATTCCAATTTCCGCTGCATAATGATAACTGATTTATTAACAAATGCTAGAGAAAGAACTAAATGCATGCTAACACAGCATGCCTTTGTGTCATTAAAAGCCAAATTAAAATATGTAAAATTCCAAACAAAGAAATGCCTTCAAATATAATAACTAGACCTAATATGAAAGTAGGATATTCCTGGTTGACATATCTGTGTAATAAATTTTAGAAATTTGGGAAAACATTAAACAAAAGAAAAAAATGATGATTTAATTTACATTAAAATAAATGCCCATAAACAATCAAAAAATGTCAATGGGGCTCAAAGCACAGTTGGCAGAGCTATCCAAAATGCTGCATTTACTGAATAGTGAATACAATTTTGATTTGACAGATTTGACATGGCTCATGAATAGAACACCACATTTCAAGAAAACAAAAGAAGTGCTTTTTGCATGGTTCCTCGTTCTATTGCAAACATGAAGTATTCCTCTAGATCAGCTTTCCTCTTTTTTGTGCAATTAGTCATTCTTGTGAGACTAACTATTAAATTAGTGGAATTTGAAGGCATTATTTCATTTATGTGAGCACAGCCTCCATATTTTTATGGAGAATGATAAATTCAAAATCTTCTATTAGAAGAACCTATGAAATTTCCAGAAAACTGCACAATATCTATTTGGATTGGAGTAACTTGAGGCTACGCCCCGAGTTTTGAGGTATATATTGCCATGGCCACATCCACCATTTTGGAGATTGGGAGAGTGATTTGTCATTGATTCATTCATTGTCTTGTAATTGACTCCTTCTAGACTCATACTTCTCAGTTTTTTATCTATTGTGGATAACAAATGTATCATTATATTTTTATTTTAGTTTTATATCACACAAAACAATGAATCATCAATATAATCTTTTTGTATCTCAAAATATGTACTGTGATACATAATGCACTTACTTGTAATTGACCAAACTCATTATGTAAAACATTCTACGGTTCCATATGCTTTCTACTCTTTTTTATATTTAAAGACAAGATTTTAACAATGCACAGAAAACCTGATTCCTTGTTAAAGTACACTAGATATAGACCTAAACACAAGCTGTTTGATCCTGCTTTATCATTTGTGTCATTGTCATTGTGTCGTGATTTGTCATTGACTCATTCATTGTTTCAACTTTCACAATCTCCTTAATCTGGAGTCATACTTACCAGTTTTTAATTTATCATGAATCACAGTTATGTCATCATATTGTCATTTTAGTTCATTATCATGGAAAACAATGAATCATCAATTTTATACTTTTGTATCTCAAAATATGTATTTTGATGCATTGCAGCACAATACACTTACTTGTAATTGACCATACTGGTTATGTAAAATTCTACAGCTCTTTACACTTCTATTTTTTTCAATTTTCTGTACATCGAGACTAGATTTTTGAAGTGCATAGTTAGTTAGAGATCTTATGGATTAATCTGGGTTGTCCTCAACTCTCTTGACCTTGATCCCCCAACCCTTGCCACCCACATTCCCAATACTTAAGACAAACATTGGCATATGGCTCAAAACTCAAAAATGTCACCTTACTGACTTGTTGCCACAAGCTACATGGAGGAAGAAGAAACCGATCATGACAAATACTCAATCCATCTAATCAATACATATAATCAAAGAAATGTTTTAAGTATCTGAATACAAGCACGGAACAAATCTTGAGAAATCAATTATATGAAATACACATGAGAATAATATGCCTAATTAAGCATGATAAGGTAGGAGCAAATCAGAGATTCTGAAATTTCCTTGAACAACAAACGATCAATCACCCTGAAAATGAGGGAAGAACATTTGATATGTCAAATGTGCATCAAGAAAGAACGGATGGCAAAAAATTCACTTGATGAAGTCTCCTAAAAAACAACAAAGGCAGATAAAATGAAGCCTTTCAATATAGAATGACATATTTGATCAAGCATGATATTTGCCATGGTAAGCAGATTCTGCACTCAGAGAATCTAGTCCTAAAACTAGGAATCTTGACACACAAAAACTTCAATCAAAACAATAATCCATGACTATGCTAATCTACAAACACATAGTGGTGATTATGCAACAGCAAATACACAGTATTGAATTCTAAACTTGCAACTATCTTCTCATTAAATCTGAAAAGATATACACTGCAGTGGAATGAAATTTTACAAAAGAGACTTTATATGTCTCATGATTAATCAATCAACCTAGTCTAACAACATATAACTCCTAACCAAAGTAGTTGAGACTAAGTTACATACACAAATCAATAATCTCAAAGAATACTACATAGCTGGGCATTAATCTCCTATATAACTAAACCCTCTACATGCTGATTGCTCAGCTGCACACAGGCCTGGATCTGCTGTTGTCACTACTGTGCTATCATTGTGAGAACACTAACTAACCAACTCAAGGTGAAAACTCTTAACACTCCTCTTTGCAAGGAAAGTGTTCTCCACCAATCCAAGTCTCTCCCTTGACATCTCAAACTTCCAAAACTGAAATAAAAAACTAAACAAAATTGACTCCCGCTTTCTGAGAGAATCCTCTAGCAACTGAAGTAATAATCTCATCAAGGTCAACTCCCTCCTTCTAAGAGAATCTTCTTCCAATAAATTGGTCCTAGTAGATTTCAATACTCTCATCAGTTGCATGCATGTTATCAATAAATGATTCCATGGTAAGTTTAGAAACTACCTCCACAAAGCTGGAAGGGCACTTCTCAATCATGGCATCCTATCATATACCTACTTGACTGGATGAGCATGTAACTTATAAAAGCCATCAAACTCCTATGAATAAAATCTTGGCCAGTTTTAGGATTGCATTTTCTAATGATCACTTGCAAGCCATCAAACTGAATGACACACTATAGATCTATCATAGAGGGAACTAAAAGAAGACTCTTTTTAACCAGGAACATACAGGACATCATCTAGCTCAAAGGTATCACCTAAAGGCATGTGGAAGGAGACAATCCAATCTGGTAACTATACAAGTAGCATCATTGCCCCACTCCACCTATATGCTGTCCACACACCACCCGACACTAGAAATGGTGTTAGTGGATAGGCCTGACACCATGAGAAAGTTCTCTCAAGTATGCTAACTCGTCCACTCTGGCTGAAGTTTCTGCACTCCCTGCTAACTCCTATTTCTGCTGCTTGCCTTTCTTCCTCTCAAAACACTAAGATGCATCATGGCCCATATTGTAGCACTTGAAACACTTCAAATGACTTGAGCCTTTCTTCCCAATGTCTTAAGAATCCAATTTTTTATTGTTGCCGTTGTACCCTTTCTTGAGTCCTCCTTTCTTACCACCTTTCCTCATCTTCCCAATGAGGGCTAGGTTGTAACTCTTTTTTGATCTAGTTGAAACAGTCTCCAATCTGGTCTCCTCTTGGATAGAATAGAAATACTTTTAAGGTCCAAAAGGCCAAAGATAGCCTATGGGATTAAATGGGTAGATCATCCCAAAGCTTCTTAAATGTAGGAAGCTTCTCACTAGCACAAAGACCCAAACAAATGGGTCCCAAGATGGAGAGAACACATTAATAGCTATGGTACAACTCATCATCCAACACCTTTACACCGATAGCAGTGTGGTGATCAAATCTTGATTATCTTCATGACATAACTAACCACTTTGTCTATATCACTCATGTGTGTGGTACTAAGCTTGTTCTTTAGCAATATCTTGTGAGAAATGTTCACACTATGGTAAAGAGGGAACAAGGTACCATACATTTTTTTTGATGTCTTCTTCTCTGTGATGTGAGGAATCAAATGATCCTTCATCAAATCTAGAATGATTTTCTTCGCCTTGTCCAACTTATTCTTATGTTCGGCTAACCAAATAAGGTCAGTAGGAGGTGCAACCTTCGTCTCCACAAAACTCCAAAGATCAACCTACTCCAATAGCATCTACAATCTACACTTCCAAGGTGTAAATTTGGAAGCGCCCTTTAGACAATCACACTCTCTGAGATAGAGACTATTCATACCTACAACTCTTGGAACAGAACAAAAACAAACAGATTGGTCAAAAATAACTCAAAACAACAGCCTATCACAAATGTGGATCAGCATTCCAATCACTAATGCACTTAGGGCATCCCACTGTACAACCTTTCATAAGTCCAGATCTCTTCAATCACTGAAGAGTGAAGACACTTGGGCATCTCACCCACTGACAAAAATCAGCCAACAATCTCAGGTTAAAATCAATTGAAACTTTTCAATCACTAGAAGATTCTGGGCATCACACCCAACAATCTATCATAGGTCCTTGTGCCTTTCACAGAGGATCGGCATTCCAATCACTCATGCACTTAGGGCATCGCACTGTACAACCTTTCATAAGTCCAGATCTCTTCAATCACTGAAGACGCTTGGGCATCTCACCCACTGACAAAAATCAGCCAACAATCTCAGGTTAAAATCAATTGAAACTTTTCAATCACTAGAAGATTCTGGGCATCACACCCAACTATCTATCATAGGTCCTTGTGCCTTTCACAGACATGGATTGGCTTCAAAGGCTGAAGCTTAAGCATCACACCTGCTGAAACCCAAACAACTCCCTCTTACAAGCAGCATTCCTTTCCATTCATGGAAACCTTGGAAGATTTCAGATTTACCACTCTGATACTATGTTAATTTTCAGACTATGGTAGGCAGATTCTACACTCAGAAAATTTAGTCCTAAAACCATGTATCATGAAACACATAAACTTCAATCAAAACAACAATCTCTAACTATGCTAATCTACAAACACGTACTGCTGAAAATGTGAACAGCAAATACACAATATTGAACTCTCAAACCTGCAACTGTCCTTTCATTAAACCTGAGAAGAAATACACTGCACTAGAATGAAATTTCAGTTAAGAGACTTTATATGCATCATAATTGAAATTAGAATATTTGCCCTTAAAATAGACAAGTGCACTATCAATCTAACTAAGAGAAACGGGCTCAAGTTAAGCTTACAACTCACTGGAGTGACACTCAGTTTGACTAAACAATCAACTAGTCTGACCAATCAATCAAACTAACAAAACAACAAATAACTCTTAATCAAAGAAGCTGAACTAAGTTACATCCACAAATCACTCAAGCCTCATATAGTTAACTGGGCCTTAATCTCAAAAAAGACTCATAGCTGGGCCTTATTCTCATAGAAAACTACTTGCATAGCTGGGCCTTATTCTCCTATATAACTACATCCTCTCCATGCTGGTCTCTCAGCTGCACACAGGTCTGGATCTGTTGCTGTCACTGCTGTGCTATCACTGTGCGAACACTGATGGAGCAACTCAAGGTAAGAACTCTACAGAATGATCACATTAGGCAGCTAGTGAACAAGATTACAAGTTAAATGCATTTCCATTGGCAATGTTCCAAAAAGCTTCATGGCTTGTTCTAGACTGACACTGTCAACCTGGGGACCATAATGACATCTAAAAGGGAACTGATTGCCCTTGGAGCCTTAGGAAATTACATTTTAAAGGGGCAACCTATTATGAGAGACCTTAGACAGGTCAGCCACATTCACTCATATTTCATAATAAGTACCGTAAAAATCATGCAAGTGCCCTTCTTTCTTACATCCTATATAGATGAGCTTAAGCAAAGTATTTAGAGAGATTAGAGACACATTAAATTAATAGTGAATATTATTTTTTTCTTGAGACAAACTCAAAACTACAAAAAAGAAATGTTTTAACTTGATTTGGGGATCAAACAAAAGCTACAATGATTTGTACATCATAAATACTTTCTGTTTTGAAGAGACAAAGATTAATCAATTGGCTTTAGAATATGAGAATCAAACCTTTATTGTAATATATGACTGTTACAAACCGACTGTTATGAACCCACTAATATTTTCAATTTTTCTGTCCTAGATCTGACCAATTGTCATAAAAATCATAAATAACACAGTAATTCTTAAGCCAAACAAGGTAGGAAACCACCATCAATCAGGAAATGTGAAATATGCAACCACATAAAAAATAAGAGAAAGTTAACCTTCTGCACGAGCATTGGATCGCTGAGTTTTTGTAAATATTGACTTCTCAAATGCTAATTTGCTAGCAAGGGTGTCCCAATCATCAGTATAATACTTCACTGCTACTCGTTTTCCTTCTGAATCCAGAAGCAAAATGTTCTTAACCACTGGGCAGGACTCCTGTATCACAGAAATAGCTTGTAAAGATAAATTGATATTGAATGTGAATTATTCCCTTGCCAAATCATCTGAAATTACCTAATATTTGATGATTTAAAATGGTAACCTATAAGAGCAAAAAACAAATTAGTATCCTCAACATATCCTCTAGACTCTTACAGGAATTAGAAATATGTCAAGGCTTATTATTTTCCCAAATTAGTGAAGGTTTAATATTTTTGCAAATAAGTAAAGGTATATTTTTCTCATTCCATCAATAAAGAGTTACAAATATTGCAGGCATGAATGACAAACTACACCAAGAAGAGATTGCAAATTGAAGATTTCCACTGTTGAAGTGTTAGAATAAAATATAACTAAAAACTCAGTGACTTGAAATTATCATCAACATATCCATGCCATCTTGGTAATCTAATCAAATAAACACAGTGCAAGTAAACAATGATGATTTCTTACAACAGTTACTTATAGCAAAGAATTTTGACAAAAGGTAAATAAAAATAAGTATAGAAAATTTGTTGCATGCACTTTTTCCTGGAAAATAAGCACAATTTTATTAGAATTTGTTATACGCAATAATATATACCAATTATCCTTAATTTCAATTTCAAAATGCTCAATTATATAAAAAATTGTAAATTATAGCTATGCATTTTCAAGTTGTATAAAAGTAAAATCCAGACATGCAAAATACAGTATTTAAAGAATGGCACACCAGAATATAAATATAATATAAAATAAAAAAGCAGAGGCAATTTCAAATCTTGGCACCAAGAATACAGAATTTTCATATTGGCAATTTTTGGCTTGATTTCAAAGCACAGTAGCTGCAACGATGAAATCCCTGGCAATACCCTCAAAGTTAGGATGAAAACCCTAACATTTTCCTTGGTGTTTCTGCTCAGACCTGCAGCATACTGATCAGATCAAATTTTGAACTCCCCAGGACAAGGAATTACGCATCATTGTTAAACCTGCCCTGAGCTAGGTGAGGATCAGGCTAGTGCTCCAGGCCACAGGCCATATAATCACCACTCAAGAGGCACCATTCCCAAAGAGAAAGTTGGCAGCGCAGGGGTGGTTACTATCCACCACTAGCTGACAGAGAGATATGGAGAATTCAAAGCAGGGAGATCCAACTGGCAACCAGGTTGGCAGTGATTAAGGAGGCACATTCATCCCTCATCATTGGTGGACATACCTCACCATTCTACCAGCAACCTCAAATTGGAAGCATTCGATGCCAACTCCTCTACAACTATATCTATCCATATCCACCTGATAACTACCAGGCCCGCCGCTCCTGCACTCAAATTGCCACCCCAGCTGGACGACATATGAACAGCACACAGTGACTGTATGTAAACAGCAGGTGATCCAACCAAATAAGGCAGACATCAGACTTGTATCAGGTGTGAGGGACCTAGTTAGCCAATTGATTTCTACGATTACAATTGTTTATTTTCTTGAATCTCAAGCTGGAGAAATATTGTATGAAAGACATCAGGCTGCTGTGTAGTCCCTGAATTTATCAGATCTGAATATTTTAGGCTTTGCAATATATTATTCCGTCTCTGTTTGTTTACCAGCCCTTCAAAGTTTCTGTGGTTGTTGTTTTCAGTTACCCTCGGCGAGTGTTTGAATGTCAACAAGTAAAAGATCAGATTTTCATTATATATATACACTTACAGAAATATCACAGAATGTCCACCCAAAAACTTGAATTGTTTCTTTATTATTTGCACTTCATATTTGAATTATCAATGTTGTTGTCACTACTAAACAAAAAATGCATTGGAAGAATAAAACAAAAAAAACAAATAGCTTTTGGTAGATTAGAGAATCAGGTTAAAAGAAGAAAATCCATCTTAAAATGCTTTTAACCTGTGAGCTGTAAAAAAATTCAACAGAAAGAATATTAGGAATAACATGGATAGATGGGTACGGTGAGAGATATAATTGAGCCTTTGGGATTTTAATCTTTGGCAGCCTCAGATAATATAGTTGGTGAACAAAATACATCCAGCCTAGGGTTTTATTGAATTTACAGTCCACTTCAACAATGATACGTCTTCACCAGTACAAATTCTCAAAAATCAAGGGTGTATCTATTAGTTCTTATTGCCCAGAATTTCAATTCATTAAAAAGCTAAAATGATGAACATAGCGCAAACAAGCTTGTCAAAATTATTAGAAATACACATTATGTAAAAACTTTAAAACAGTGCAGCCCAAGTGTTTGATAAAGTAAAAACCATCAGCTGTCCAAAAAACATGAACAACTAAGGTAAAAAAAAAACTATTTCAGTTTACCATATGGATTTGCCGTTAAAATATAAATCTATATAAATAAGCTACGGCAGCAATGAAGCGGTAAGTTGCTAAACCTGTCATGGCAATGCCCCTGGATCCTAAAAGATGGGTTCGTCTGTTAAATTTAGTAATATAACAATTCATGTTTGTTTACAGCGTACTTAATCGGTGTATCGAGATTATACGCTCAAAGAGCCATGCGCCGAGCCAGCAACGGCAAGCTTTGCCATCCTGACTCGCCTGAACCACCTTAGAGAAACTCTAAGAGAGTTGCAGATCTCTGTTAGTAAACAGAAATTTAACTTCTGCCAAATTTGCCCCAAAGAAAATAGCATTTACTACGAATAACGAGATCTGTGACCCTATAAAGATTTGCAACCCTAGTTGGAGTTTTATTAAACTTTATAATCCAACATAGGCAATTACGTGATTAACGATCCTTATGATGCAAATGAACTAGGTTCTATGAGATATCTGGCATCAGAACATAGGATCAATTGTCCAAGGATAACCAATTATGACGGAAAACAACAGATCTGAAGCGTCTTACCTCCATGTTGAAGATGGGTGGACTTTCTACTGCTCTTCTTTCGCGCAATGCAATGGACTTCGCTGCAAAGGTATAATTGAACCGCCGCTTTCAATGACAGCTGCAGATTTCAAGCCTGCCAGCGCCAAACTCTACACAATCGATTGAGCCCGGCGATTAATGAGACCGGCAATCAGAGCTAAAATTTGAATGTAGTAATGTCATCTACCAGCAGACCAGGTTTTTATATGTATAATTAAATTGTATCTATAATTAAAAACAATAACACGCATTATTTCAAAAGAAACAGCAGCATGGAAATTGAACTTCCATACTAATATAGACCTGGAATTTGATGGTTTGTGGGCTGTTTTTACAATTTTAGGTTTCTATTTTATAATTTTAAAATTTAGCATATATATTTTATAAATAATTTATACTAGCACTTGTATTTAAAGGAGGTTTATGGATTATGTCAATAGAAAACTATATGTATGTTAATATGTTAGAGAGTATATGTTTGTGCATGGGTGTGTATGGATGTCATGTGCTACAAATTCTAGTTGTATGTTGTTGGATTAAACAAGTAATAATAAGTGCTAAATAATGGAATGAAATAAACTTAGACAAATTTAGATTTTTTCTTTAAAGAAAATAAGTATTATCTGATTTTGAAATATTTGCATATAGATTTATCTAGCTATGTGATAAGTGAGATTTTGGAGGCTTTCACCTCATATTTTGGAGGTTTTTACTATTGAATGGCAACTGGTTTACTAACTAAAACTTGTTTTCTGATGACTCAATAGTGATTTGTAGGCGTGAGACTTGTTTCGGGCTCAAATCTCACACTATATGTAGCCTATTCGCTAATAAAATATGTCAAGATATATCATTTTCAAGGTTTTTTATTTTTTAAATAATTCTTTCACATTCAAATATATAAATTACACATTTGAGAAGGATATATCACAACGTATTTTATATAGATTTATTTATTGTATATAAAAAATAATTGAAACAAATTTGGATCCATATGTTATATCATTTTTTCTAAGCCTTTAGTCTATCTTCTTTTCATATTTATTTGGTAGGTTGTCTTTCCTTTTTCATTTTCTCATAATGGTCATATGCAAATGGTGGCATAATTTTTAATCCTTCCAAAGACTTTACACAGGATATAGCCACAAATTTCATTCATGCTCTTTTTGTGTCGTCAATAAATTCTATAAGTGAGTTTATGTGGCTTAACAAATTTGATGACAACAAATGCAATAATGAAAAATGGATCTTCAAACTCTCTTCAATCCTCTTCAGACCTCTAACGTGCACATTCACAAAGAGGGAAGATGTTGTGCCATATAGGGGCTCTCCTTAGTCAAACCCCATGTAAGTTTTTCCACTTTCACAATGGCGATGCTGATGATAAATGGACAATTGAAAGGAAGGAATGATGAAATCATAATGTGCTACAACTCACTACCCTTCAATAGTTGCCTTGAAGGACTGAAGTCATACACATCTCCTCAAGGATTTGGATCTTTCTTGCTTGAATACTTGAATGCTTTATAGACCTACAAAAAGATGTTAGCCTTCACAAAATAATGACAACATGATAACATAAACTCACAAAAATATTGACATGATGCTTGGATCTTGAATTGCTCAAATGAAACTCTAATAATGTTGCTCTTGAATTGGCCTTGAATTATTTTAATGTTCACCTCTTGCTAGATAGATCTCAAGTGATGCAATAACTAGGTATTTATAGGTGTTTATCCAATTTCCCAAAAATTAGATTCCAAAAGCCAACACTTCATAAATTTGAATATTGGATGTTAAAATATTGCGAACAACATATTTAAATTTGGGTCTTGTCTAAGAAGAGGGACCTAGTCACCCATGGGCGAATGGGTCGTGGCCCAAATTTTCAGGACACTCAAAGTAGAGGATAAATTAATGATTGAATATATTTATTCAATGCTTTTCCTCCTTCAGAAAATGGTAAAAATTAGGCTTTGGAATGCATCAATAAATTAGGGTGACAAAACATAATGTGAAATTGTTAAGGTATACAATTTTCTAGACTACACTTATAATGTTCCTGGCAACCCTAAAACCTTTGCTACTATTGCCTTTGCAACATCTATTCTTAGTCCTTTGACCATAGCTTCATCATTCTACAAAGTTTTTGCAAACTGTTGAGTCATAATTTTATTAAATTCAATTAATTGGAGAAAATAATCCAATCATCCAAATTGTTGAAAATTTTGAAGACATTGTTGATCTTCCAATATTGAATTGTGTGCTACTAGTTCTCTTCTGATGATATCTCCTCCCATTGTTGCAATATTTATAACCTCTGCCAACTTCTGCTACTTCTTGTTGTTTCTTCAAATACTCAACTCCTTAGATGTTACTCTTTTATGCTCTAAACTTATGGTCATTTCTTTATGGCTAATGAAGGGAAATGAAGGGAATTGATAATCGTATGTAGTTATTTGAACCTTGTTTTCAAATAAATTTTTTTGATGATGACAATTAAACCTATTTTCTCCCCCCAACTTAGTTGTGCTATTTGTCCTCAAATAAAATGTATAGAAAGGACGAGTAAGAGAAATTCAAAGCATTTAAGCTATAGGATTCATCAAATTTTAATGTGTGCATGATTTTTAAAGAAAATAAACATCAATAGGATTAAATGTCAATTATATTCAATAATAATAAAAGTACCCATAATGTTGAAGTGATGGAAAGATGGTGCATGCAAATGGAACTGAAAATCATCATGCAGCTATGAGAAAAAGATTTAAAATGATGGTAATTCAATGTGAAGTATTGTGGTCATACATGCTAGAAAAAGTAGCTTGGTGTCATTATGGCATGTTTTCGAGAAGTATGATTGTTGGAAAGGAAAGTTGCAAGAAGTACGAATTTATGAATGATGGAACATGATGCTACATGAAACATGTGTTTGAGTGAAGTTGTTGCATTTCAACATGAGAGAGGTGATATGAAATGGTAATTGGCAGTGGTTATAGGTATGATGGGAGTGAATTAGATGTAAGTGCTATGGGTAGTTGAAAAATAGGTCCCATTTTATTGATGCGTCTCAGGGTTGTTGCTACAGGTCTTGTGAACTTCTGCTACACGTCCAAAAATAAATGTTGGTGATCATAACTTGTGCATGTGAGTGCATGTGAGATGTTTCTATTAAGAATTATACTTTATGAGCATCAATAAACAAGCTGGTTGGCTTTGCTACTGATATATCACTTGATGTGTCATCCTTGTTTGCAAGTTTGGCATATAATTCTGAATTGAATTATTGTTGCAGATTATGTAAGAACTCTTCCTTTTGCAACAAATTCTTATAAAGCTTTAGATGTAAGTGCTATGGGTAGTTGAAAAATAGGTTCCATTTTATTGATGTGTCTCAGGGTTGTTGCTATAAGTCTTGTGAACTTCTACTACACATCCAAAAATAAATGTTGGTGATCATAACCTGTGCATGTGTGTGCATGTGAGATGTTTCTATTAAGAATTATACTTTATGAGCATCAATAAACAAGTTGGTTGGCTCCGCTACTGATATATCACTTGATGTGTCATCCTTGTTTGCAGGTTTGGCATATAATTTTGAATTGAATTATTGTTGTAGATTATGTAAGAACTCTTCCTTTTGCAACGACTTCTTATAAAGCTTTATATGTAAGTGCTATGGGTAGTTGAAAAATAGGTCCCATTTTATTGATGTGTCTCAGGGTTGTTGCTACAAGTCTTGTGAACTTCTGCTACACGTCCAAAAATAAATGTTGGTGATCATAACCTGTGCATGTGTGTGCATGTGAGATGTTTCTATTAAGAATTATACTTTATGAGCATCAATAAACAAGTTGGTTGGCTCTGCTACTGATATATCACTTGATGTGTCATCCTTGTTTGTAGGTTTGGCATATAATTCTGAATTGAATTATTGTTGCAGATTATGTAAGAACTCTTCTTTTGCAATGACTTCTTATAAAGCTTGAGTTTGTGGCCATTAACTCAATCTTTGCAATGACCTCTTATAAAGCTTGAGTTTGCAACGACTTTATTGATGTGTCTCATGGTTGTTGCTATAGGTCTTGTGAACTTCTGCTACACGTCCAAAAATAAATGTTGGTGATCATAACCTATGCATGTGTGTGCATGCGAGATGTTTCTATTAAGATTTATACTTTATGAGCATCAATAAACAAGCTTGGCTAGCTCCGCTACTAATATATCACTTGATGTTTCATCCTTGTTTGCAGGTTTGGCATATAATTCCGAATTGAATTATTGTTGCAAATTATGTAAGAACTCTTCCTTTTGCAACGACTTCTTATAAAGCTTGAGTTTGTGTCCATTAACTAATAGTGAGAATTTGACTGAATCAACAGTAGTTGAACTGCTTCATTTTGAAAAACATGTTGAATTTCATATGGGCCAAGTTGTGTATAGTTTGTCTTTGTGGTCTTTATACCTGGAATCATATAGCAATGCCTAGTCACCTGTATTGAATTCCTTAGTTTTAATGAACTGGTCATGCCATCGAATCATTTATTTTTGTATAATTACGGTATGGTGAATGACTTCCATTCTAATTTCATCTAAAGCATTTAGATTGTGTAGTCTCTCCTTCTAGGCTTTAGGTATGTCCATGCCAAGTTTTACTATTTGTGTGGAGTGTTTTGTATTCAAACTCAATTTTAAGACGACTTTCTTCCCATACACCAATTCATATGGTGTAAACCCTATTGTAGTCTTTTAGATTGTTCTATATGCCTAGATTGCTTCAGGGAGTTTTGTTGCTTAGTCTTTTCTATGTAGTTGAACTATCTTGGTAAGAATACCTTCTACTTGTCCATTAGCCTGTGGATGGTAAGGGGTGGATTTTTGATGCCTAATCTCATACTCCTTAATTAAATTTTTAATCAAATCAAAAGTGGATTGAGGTCCTTGGTTTGTGACTATCTCTTTAGGGACACCATACTTGGTGAAGATCTCTTCATACAAAAATTTGGCAATATTTTCATCTCTTGTAAATTGTAGCTCTTTCACTTCCACCCACTTTGTGAGATAGTCTATGCAAACTAGAATGTACTCTTTATTGTTATATTTTGGAGTTATTGGACCAATGAAATCCAATCCCCACTTGTCAAATGGTGAAATTATTAGCTATGGTTGGAGAGGCATTTCATCATTTTGAATAGGTCTTCTCATTCTCTAGCATCTGTCACACCTCAGGTTGTATATTTAACTGCATCTTTGTGAAGTGTAGGCCAATAGTAACCAATGTTTAAGATTTTTAGATTTGTCCTTTTAGTTGCAAAGTGCTCTCCACAATGCTCATCATGAAAATCCTTATGGATTTCATAGACTTCATCCTCCTTGATGCATCTTCTCAATATGTTATTAGGCTCTATATAAACAAGATAACTAGCTACCCATGAATAAGATAAATGGTGTTCCACCAGATGACACCTTTTTTTGGGTGAGAGATGTGGTAGTGTCCTCCCTGCAACTAAATAATTAGCTATATCTGCATACCAAGGTGTCTGCACTAAGAGGGAAAATAATTTTTCATTTGGAAAGGAGTCATCCACTATATCTTCTGTTGATTTTATTTGCAACCTTGAGATAAAATCAGCTACTACATTTTATTTCCTTGGTTTATCCATGATGGTTATATAAAATTCTTGCATTAATAATAACCATCTAACAATTCTTCCTCCAACCACTGGTTTTTTCATCAGATATCTTATGGCTGTATGGTTTGTATGAATAAAAATAGAGTATCTAGTGATGTAAAGTTTGAACTTATCAATGGCATATACCACTACAAACATTTATTTTTGAGTGACTGTGTAGTTAAGTTCAATAACCTAAATATTTTTATTAATATAGAAAATTGCATATTCCAAACTCCCATTTTTTGTCCTAACACAACACTAATGGAAAAATCAAAAGCATTTGTATGTATGTGAAAAGGAAGTGTCCAATCAGGTCCTCTCAAGATAGGGGTATTTTTAAGGGCTATTTTAAGGGCTTCAAAATATTCTTGGCATGTAGGAATCCAATTAAATTCAATATCCTTGGAGAGGAGGAAAAGCAATGGGGATGCTATCTTAATGAAGTTCTTAATAAAAATCCTATAGTAACCTGCATGGCCAATAAAACTTCTTACATCCTTTTTCTTTTGAGGAATAGGTAGAGTGGAAATCACTTCCATCTTATTAGGGTCCACTTGTATTCCTATACTAGACACAAAGTATCCCAAGACCACTCCTTTAGTCATCACCATGAAGCATTTTTCATGACTTAAAGAAAGGTTGTGAACTTGACACCTTTGAAGGAATTTCTCCAAATTAGTCAATGATTCCTCGTAATAATTCCCATAAGTGGTGAAATAATCCATGTAAATCTCTATGGAATCATGTGTAAAATATGAGAATATGCTAAAGACTATTCTCTAAAATATTATAGGGGCATTACACAATCCAAGTGGTAAAACTGAATAGACATATGTACCCCATGGGTAGGTAAGAGTGGTCTTGTCCTAATCCTTTGGAGCTATATTTTTCTAATTATAACCACTAAACCCATCTAGGAAGGAGAAATATTTCTTACCTGCTAGTGAATCCAACACTTGATTAATAAAAGGAAGAGGAAAGTGATCTTTCCTTGTTGTTGTGTTTAATTCCCTATAATCTACACATGCCCACCATTTTTCTCTCTTCTTTAGCACAATAACCAATGGGAAAACCCATTTACTATCAAATATGGGATAAATGAATCCCACATCCAACAATTCTTATAATTCTAAATTTTCACCATGTCATGCACAACTAAGTTCATTCTCCTCTATGGTTGCCTAACTAGCTTGTAGCCCTTTTTAATATAAATTCTATGCATGTGTAGGTGAGGATTTATACCCTTCATGTCATGATAGTCCCATGTAAACACTATTGTATGAGCTTGTAGTATTGTTAGCAATGAATATTGGGTAGTTTTTAATTGGTTATTCATATTTAGTGTTATGCCTGGTGTGATTTCCATGGTTAAGGAAAAAGATATGATAGAAGCAACATCAAGTCTTGATAGATTGAGATTGCAAGTATGGGAGAGTAATGTATGAAAAAGTTAAGAAGTAGATTTAGAGGCATTTGTAGGTATAATATTGTGTAAAGGGAAGTGTAAGCATGTAAGATAGTTGTTGCATGTCCCTACCATAAGAGTTTTGCATAATGTTGACAAGGACTTTATCTTCATCTTGAATGTCTAGATCATTGGGCTATGCTTTATGTTCATGAATTTTTATAAGGAGTATTGGTCATCTTCTTCGAGGGATGGTCGTATAGTTTTCTCCAAGTCTACATATGGTTGTGCATGTGAGTAAAGGACTAGTTTTTAGTGACATTCCCATTGGAAATGATCATGTCTCCAAACCTACAACCAATGAATGCAATTTTAGTGGATAGCCATGTCCTTCTTAAGGTCCTTCTTAAGACTAAGGGGTATCCTGCAAGGTTTTCTTTAGGTTGTAAAACCATAAAATCTACATGATATTCCCATGAATCTAGTGTGATGACTAAATATTCTATAATACGCTATGGTTTAATAGTTGACCTATCTGTTAGTTGTAGAATAATAGGTGTGGGTTGGAGATCCATCAATTGAAGTTGTTGCATGGTTTCTCTTATCATAACATTTATAGTTGCTCTTAGGTCAATTAAGGTGTTTTTGATGAGAGTACCATTAATTTGGACAACTACTACATGGCTTCCAAGGTTTGCATATTTTGGAACAACTATATTGCCTAACATGATATCAAGTTGTCCTAAGACATGAATAGTTTGGGGGTCCTTCCTTTTTCTTCCTAGCTTTTTAAGGCACAACTATTTTATACTTTTTGTGTATATTGGTAGTTCCTTAATTGCTTGAATTAGGGGTATTTTATGCAAACATTTCTAAGCTATCCCTATAGATTAGATTTAGGTTAAAAATGGGATTTTTGTGTTGTTAGTTGCTTGGGAAATAGTGGTTTCAAACTTGTGATGTTTTGTTGTGCCTTACCTTATTTAGGATACTTTATTTGATTGTCAATATTCTCCACTATAGGATCCTCATCAATTAGCTCCATAATGTGAGGAGATAATGGACAACAAGCATTCTTCTTGAACAAAGGTGGACATCACTCACCTCAAACTTATAAGTTGGGTATTGGATGGTGTCATTAGTATAAGTCTATTGAATAGGCTTGTTGTTAGGGTTTGGTACATGTTGGGCTGACAGCTTAGATGCTCTAGGCTTTGATGGTGTTGCTATGGCTGGGTTTGGGATTATGGTGGGTTGTTGTGGTTGTAAGTACTTTATATCTTGGTTATGAAATTGTTGATTCCCATGTTATTGTGGTGGTCATTGGTTCTACTAGGGTGGCCACTAGGATGTAATTTGGGGCTTGGTAAGGTTGTGGTGGCTATATCCATTATTGTGTAACCCAATTAGGTAATTGGGCCTTTGACCATAATTGAATTTATGTATTATTCCAAGGTTGATTGTTCTAATGAGATAAGTTTAAATTTCCCTTAGGAAAGGACATATTGTAAGATAAGGGATATTGAGGCATACTTGGTATTTTTTCCCATGGTTTGCATCAAGAAATGTAAAATATTTGGCCTTCCTCATCCTCTAGGGCTTGAAATTTAGGCTTCCCTTGCTTCTCTTTATAAATTCTAGCCAATTTATTGCATTTACAATTTATCCTCTTCTGGTGGCAATGTGGATAGTAGTCAGTGAGAGCTTCCTCCACATCCTCTTACTTATTTTTGATATGTAAGGTGTCCAATTGGGTAGCTAGGTGATTGATTATGTCCTCCATGTTGGACATGTGAGGTTATTGAGTTCCACACTAGATAGTACTCCAGTGGATGTTTTATTGGAAGAAAAGGTTCTATCAACTCTAGTCTTCTTTATGGATGACCTCAAATATTTTATACATACCTTGAAAATTTTGAACCTTAAAAGGTAGTTGAGAGATATCTCTTTCCTTTATGAGGTTTAAAGCATCCATGTAGTCTTCTTTTAATCCTCAAAAAATGCTAGCTTTAATGACTCAAGGGAGAGCCTATTCTAATGTGATTTATTCAGTAAAAATTGAAATATTTCCACATAATCCTCAAGTGGTTCATCTTACCTTTATGACATCTTGAAGATGTTATCTCTCTTCTTGTTTGTTCCTCTATAATAGACCTGATAAATTTGCAAGAATTTAGCTTTTATTGTCTCTCAGTTGGGCATTGCATTTCTTCCCAACCCCATAAACCATCACAGAGCAACATCTTTTACTGTGGCTAGAAATAGTTTGATTCTATGAGCACCCGTAGTATAATCATAACTTTGACACATAACATCAAATTCAAACAAGAATGTATCTAGGTCTTCAATAACCAATCCCTAAAGAAGGGGGTATATTCTTAAGAGTAGTGACCCTTTCTTAGTTTGTTATTGAAAACTCAAATGTCACATGTTCTACTGAATTTTCCATCGCTTCCTCAGTCATAGTGTTAAGATGCCTTCTAAAAGTCTCCTCTAGGTTTGGAGTAGCTACTAGTGTAAGGGGTGGTTCTCCTTTGTTGATTCCCTCAATAGGTTCTTTGTTTACACCAATACCTTCAAATTCTTTGTGAATTGAGGGGAGAAATATAACCAAAATGTCTCTCTACCTCTGCATACAATAGCTCTTTGATCTTTAAATGGTGGTCCCCACACACTATTAGTGAATAGTTTTTGTTGATTCTTGAGTATATATTGGTCCTAATGCTAGAAACGAAAAATTACTAATCTATGAAAGCATTGAAGACAAAAAAATATAAATATAAATAGGAATTCTAAACTTAGCACCATCCCCAACAAAAACACCAAAAATTTAGAGCTTATTCTAATGTCTAATTAACTAATTTAGATGATCATACATATAGCTCTTGATGAACCTATAGATCCTAAATTAAGAAGTTCATCATTCAAGAGAGGGCTTCATTAAATTATCAACTAAGGAGTTATAAACTTTAGATAATGTTGGCACCATATATGCATTCAAGAATCCTAGATGTCATATTAATTGAGTATAGGTGATTTGAGCAAAGATAAATGCATCAAAAGATTTTACCTAAAATTAACTCATCTATAAAATAGGATAAGAAAATAATAATAATTGTTAGTTGCTACCGTTACTTATCACTTATGACTGTAACTGATAACTATTATGTTGTAGCATGTCCTAATTCAATTAACCTTTCAGAGCATTTTAATAGAATATAAACTAAAAACTTACAATTCCAAAGCTACGATACACCATTCATTACAATATAAATTGGAAATTATAAATTATAACTTACAATGCATAATATAATGAATTATTTAAACTAACATGGCTCAATAGTACCTCAAGTGTCCCTTTCTTGAGTTTTTGCATCCAATGGATCTCCTTCAATTAGTTAATTCAAATAAACATGCCAAAATATATTCTCTTTTATATTTCAATCATACATAGAGTTTTGAGCAAAATATAACAAAATCTTAGAGAATTAAATCTAATACATGTAAATATTTAGCTATTGGAAGTTTCTCCACATAATATCCTCTTATATAGAGGCTATGAGAGTCCATTTATTTGAAAACTATAAACAAAATAAAATTAGATGTCTACTCTCCCATGAAAATAGGAAGAGGACTAGGTCCTTTAATAAAAAATAATTAGTAAGAACAAGAGTGTAGAAGTTGAATAAGGACTCTGCACTATTTAAGATAACTATTACTGATATAGTGTGGAGTCGGATCAGTCTCCAAGTGGGAGATTTTTTATATGTGGATCCTGATCAAGCTTGGGGTTTACATTTTCCCCACTTTGCTTGATGTGTTTTCTCTCCAAATTAATTAATGTGGGAATGTAAGGAGGGCAGAGCCCCTCTTGAGAAAAAAATTCTTAATATTTGAATAAAGAATTTACTACATATTTGTATTTGAATTTTAGTTAAAATAGTTGGAATAACTGCCTAAAAATGAATAGTTTATTGTTGCGAATGGAAAGCCAATAGTCACAATTTTATTTTCTATGGTTCAAATTCCAAGAGTCATGTGAGAATTGAATAGTAGTGGCATATGATACTTGCAACAAAGAAAACATGTGAAATATAGATTAAACAATTGTGTGGATGTGATAAAGTTTTGATCATAGGTTATTGTGATGGGCACAAATAGCACTGTGTGGGAAAATAGAGTAGTGAATTTGTGGATTAATTGTTGCATATTGCACCTATTACTATAATTTATTGTAATATGTATTTGTTGGAAGTGAATTTAATACATGGAATTTTTTTTATGGGCATAGCCCAAGCATAGCCTAGTGAACATGTTAATTTTTTGTATCACTATTATTCTATGAAAAATTCATTCCTTTGTTCTATGTATGTTCATGTTTAATTAAATCTGCATATAATTGATCATTCATCCCTCTATTTCCTTCCTGCAATTCCTAATAGTTGTAAACTAGAAACGTGCCCTAACAGAGCAATCCTGATTATAACTACTATTCCTTATTGGAATATACTCCTTTCTCCTCCATAAATTATTAAAAATATGGAGTGACACTTGGCCATCCATGATCTTGTCCTCAAATAATTGCCTTCATATTATTTTGAAAGTATGCTCATGTTGTAGTAGATTAACTCCTCTAGCTGCATTGGATTGTCATCCTTCTATTGTAGGTCAAGAAACATTTTGTTGCTAATCAAAAAATTCTTCATTGCATGGGTTAGTCCTTATTTCTTAAAGGAATTTTCATTATTAGCAACTATGATTAAACATGAAATTCTACTAATCTCACACACATTCAAAGTTCACACACACATTTATTAATATAATATATATCTCCTTCAAATGCTTTGAATGCTTAAATTATATAAAAGGTTTGGTAATGTCTTTTTGAGTTTAGCAAAAATAAGATTAAAAAATGCAACTATATCAAGGAAATTGGTCATTCTTATAGCTCATAAAATATCATAGAGTTAAAGGGTATACAACTCTTGATTTGATCAAATTAAAAAATCTTATTCAAAATCTTATAGATAGGAGTGCTATTGTTTTTGAAGATCGTCTCTCTTTATCTAATAGTGATCTCAATGTATACATAGATCCAATCCCTAACTATGGTAAAGGGGGTTCTTGTATCAATGGTAGTGACTCCAAAGATGCTATTTTAAATATGTTTTTATTCCATATGAACACACCATATGCTCAAACATAAGCAACAAATACACATAGGGGTAAAATATGCCTCAAGATATCCCTTCCATCCCATTTAAAGAATCACAAGACCAAGACAACACTTCCAACCTAACCAATTATCCCCTTCCATCTCATAATCAAGATCAAAGTATCCCTTCTATATTATTCTATGATCCCTCTCCAAATCAAAAGAAAAGCATCCCTTCCACCCTATCTCCTAATACCTTCCAAATTGAGATCAAAGCACACATTCCATCCCATCCAATGATCCTCTCCCATATCATGATCCCATACCTTCCACTCCATGTAGTGATCCCCTCCCAAGTCAAGATCAACATATCCTTTTATGTCATGATCCTAATCCTCCACAAGACCCCATTATTTATATCCAAACAATGAATATTGAAGCACTTAGAACTAAATTGGCATCCAAACAGTTTCATCCAAAAACCCATTCTATCTCTAAGTTATTCATTCCATCACATGTTCCTAAACCTATCCAAATAAATCCTTCTTTCCTTCCTTTGATCTTTATTATCCTATCCATATCCTTCATCATATATCCCTTATCCTAGATCCAATGCATCCCCCTACTCTCATCTTTGGTCTTGATAAAATTAGAGGAAAAAATTATTCATGTATGCTTTGAGAAATATAATTTATCCTCACTTCCTCTACAATCCATATTATTTATGCACCATCCTTTCACCTAAAAAATCCTTTACTATTTTCTATCTCTAGTTTTATTTCTTTACTTGGACTCATATGTATGCTTCAAGTAAACAATCCTTATCTTATATGTTTTCTTGGACTCATAAGTCTATTCCAAGTAAATAATTTCTATCTCATTATCCTCTTGCTTGAAATTCACAAGGATAGTTCAAGTAATCATATCTCTATCTTGATCTTTTTGCTTGAAAATCACAAGGCTAGTTCAAGTAAATATATCTATATCTTGATGTTTTTGCTTGAAACTCACAAGGCTAGTTCAAGTTAACATATCTCTATCTTGATCTTCTTGCTTGAAACTCCCAAGGCTAGTTCAAGTAAGCATATCTCTATCATTTTTTTTGGACTCATAAGTCTTGTACAAGTAAAACTGTCTTGATCTATTTTCTTAGATTCACAATACTAGTTTAAGTAATTATCAGTATCTATATACCTATCATAACAAGGTCTCTCTTCATTTATCCATCTCATAATAAGTGATCCCTATACCCAAATACGAGTATCTTTTTCTTGACCTATTCATAATATTGGATATGTATCACTACTTTACACGCACT
This sequence comes from Sequoia sempervirens, assembly GCA_007258455.2. Taxonomy (NCBI): domain Eukaryota; kingdom Viridiplantae; phylum Streptophyta; class Pinopsida; order Cupressales; family Cupressaceae; genus Sequoia; species Sequoia sempervirens. The sequence continues at coordinate 49,736 of VDFB02254134.1, read as the reverse complement.
ATTTACACTTGATACTCAAACAAAAAAAACTCTTCATTACACAAAAAAATCAAGATTTCATGAAAATATTAATAAAAGACTACTGCTAAACTAAGTATTCCACTTGCATAGCTTGTTTTATATCTTTTATCTATTTTTCATCTAACTAATCTAGGTAAAATAGGCCACCTATTTATCATCGATCTTATCTTTTGGCAAGAGATATGATGGCTATTGACTTGATTGTTAGTTGATCTAAGTTTTCTTGTTGATTTATCTTTTTTGTCTCATTCTTATGCTTGCTTGAAGGCAACATAATCTTTCAATATCTTTGTGCATTTAGAGAAGCTTGGAATGGGGCATGGTCATTGTTTTTTGTACGTTGTTTTTGTGGTGTGTTATTGTAATATTACCATGGCAAATTATTACCTTGTGTGTGTTGAGGTAGCTTTTGGTATACACAAAATTTCCTTTGCATATCTAGTTACCCATACCTTTTGTATATTAGGACTAGTATGTTCGTAAGTCTTATTCTCTCACATAGACTTTACAAGGTTTTCGTATGTCTAGTATGAATGTGAATAATAATTTATACTTACAGTGTTTATGGGATGTTCTTATAATATGACCATGGAAAATACTTACCTTTTGTGTGATTGTGATGCATGAGCATCGACATTGGAGAGTTTTGGTTTTTCCCTTTTGTTTGTGATTTGGTGTTTGTTGGAAAATTTTGGTTTGTGATTTGGAAAAAAGTTCACATCGATGCTTGGCACCCCAATACCCTCCATTGATCAACCTTTCTATGTGTATATTGATCCTCAAAATTTGCTAAGACAAGGTCGTGCTAAAAGAAGGTTTGAGAGGCCACAATAGGTGTTGGAGAACTTGAAGGCTAACACTAAGGATTCCAATTATTGTTTCCATGTGCTGTCATGTAGGATGACCGATGAGTATGTGTAGATAAAGGATCTTTTACAACATTGAGAAAATACACATGATTAAAAGGAGAGTAAAAGTTCAAAATAAAAGGCAGTTATGAGTTTGGTGCCAGTTAAAATAAAGCTTCCTTATGGGTTCGTGTGGGGAGAGAAGAAAACAAGAAACAGTTATGTGGAGTAGAAAATTGGACACTCTTGAGAAAAGAGACAATTTCACGCTTAATTTGGACCTACTTTTGAGTACCCCTGCATTATTCATCCTTCAAAACAACATTTATAGGACCCTAAGACCCATTATTTTTAATCTAGAGGTTCGTTTCACTTAAAAATCATCTAAATCCCAACAAACAACACTTAATTCACTCATACCCCGAAAACCCATCTCCAAAAAGCACTAGTGGGACCCATTTGCCACCTTGGGCAAATGAGTCCCCTTTGGTGGGACCCATTCGCCAAGGGTGGTGAATGAGTCCCTTTTGGGGAAAAAAACAATTTTGAGCGGGAATTTAATCAATTCAATTCAATTTTTTAGTGGATGTCGGCCTCTTAGGTCTAAATAATGGGAAATTAGGTGTTGATGCCTATAAATACACATTTTTAGGTCATTTTTCACATCTCTTAGCCATTTTTACAAAGCAAAATCAAAAGTCAAGTATGAAGAGTCTTCCACAATAAGTTTCATTAGCATTTTTCTACAGCAAAGTTGAAGCTTTAGGGCAACAAACTAGGGTTTTTGTAGGTCTTCAAGCTCACTTCTCATTCAAGATCCAACATTGCAAAGAGTTGATGATGGATGCCTATGGTGAATCATGGAGAAATCTAGGTTGAGGAGATGCAACTAGCCATCAAATCACAACTAAAGACTTGTTTTCAACGTGATTCCATCTTCCATTTTCTCTCTATCTTTAGATTAAGGTTTGCATTACATTTGCATGTCATTTATATACATTTGATATGTTGTAGGGTTTCTAGGATTGAAGTCTTGCAACATTCAAATCACATTTATTCATCTTATTCTAGCACATTAGAATAGGGTTTTGTCATACTTTAGATTTTCCTAGTCTTTGGCACACTTAAGGCTAGGGTTTTATGCAAATTTTTATCCATTCAAGGTTTGATTACCCAATTAGGTGTTTTACCAAGGAAAAAACCCCATTAGAAAACAAATTTTAGGCTGTTTTGCAGGTATTTTTTGAGATTCAAAATCGGGTTTCTGACAAGAAGTGTTGTGTAGGTGACAAGGTACAGATCTGAGATTTGAATTTGCAGAAAACTGAAAAAAGGACTAATTCACCATGGATGGCGAATGAGTCCCATTGGAGGTAGTCATTAGAGTTAAATGCATATTCTAGTACCATTTAGCAGAAATCAATTTCTGGGCACAAAACCCTGACTTGGGACTAATTCACCCAGGGTGGCGAATGAGTCCTAGTCAGCCAACAAGTCAACTTTTCTAGATTTTCAGAGTGGTTTTCAGTCGTCATCAGTCTTACAGGTGCACACACTTAGTTTTACAACTTTCTGTTTAGTTCTATTTGCATTTTTGTCCATCCTTTTAAGCCTTTTGCAAACGTCACTGTGTTTTCAAACATTGCACATTTCACTAGTTTTGCATTCATAATCAATCAGTTTTATCAATTAGCTGCATCTAATTCATTTCATTTAGTCATAATTATGTATCATACATTCCTTAGTTTGAGTGAACCACCACAATTTTTGGGGCCTATCTCTCTCCTTTTAGGTGAAAAACCCTAAGAGTGTAAGAGAAGTACATAGAACAACAAAAATTGTTGGTTCAAGTTACAAGCTAATTGAGGATGAGAAGTTAGAGTTGACACAGGTAGTTAAAGGGAGATATAGATAGTTAAAAAGAATGGGCAGTTAGAATGTTTGGTGCAGATGAAAAAGAGAGTAGTTATCATGTAGAGAGAGGGAGTTGTTCTTAGCACAAGTAAAATACAAGCTTGGAGTAGACTTCTAGCACATGAATAAGGATGGATTGTTGGTTGGGGACGTGAAAAGGAAAAGAGAAGTAGAGACCATGGTGAATGAAGCCGCTATGTAGAAGATTAGTATTGCATGGGAAACAAAACCAAGGGAAGATAAGCATGCGAGTGATAATGAAAGAGTTTGAATAGAGGGAAGAATGAGGCACAACAAATGGACCTAAGCAATTGGGACCAAAGATGCAAATTGTAAGGAGTTTAATTGAATTAAGTATATTCATTGAATTACCTCTAAAAATGAATGTAATAGAGATTGTAATTGGCATTTGATTGACTAAATAAAATATATTTGTCTCTATTGGAATTGTGTTATTTTGATAAATGAAATTGTCAAAAACATCTATGTTGGCTACGAGAATTTTGGGATCATGTATTTATGTTTGCATTGGGAGTTCATCAATTTGGTATCAGAGAATTGTGAGTTTGTGACAGTGATATTGGGTGTCTCCATCATTTTTGGTATTAGAGCACCATGTGTGAGATTGAGTGCTATCAAGTTGGGGTAGCTTATTACATAAACAAACATCCTTTGCATACTATGTTATTCGTACATTTTGTGCAATAGGATTATTATGCTCTAGAAGTCTTAATTCTTCACATATTTCAACAAGGCTTCCATATGTATGATATGAGGAAAAACAACCTATTTTTGTTTGTAGAGTTAAACTCCATGCAACAGATACAAATTCATCTTGGTTCCTTATACCTTGGTGCATAATATCCACTTGCTATATCAAAATAGGATTTCTTTGTAGGAGTTTGTGGTGAGCTCCTCAACACCCTAAGATCATCTGCAAGACAAAATAACTTCCACAAGAGAGAAATGGAAGAAATACCATGTTATGATTAAGGATGCAAGAATGCCAAAATGAAAGCCACTAAATATGTGAATATACATATGATGACTTGCTTATATAGGCAAGGTGTGAGATATGATTAGACAAGATCATGAAAAATGTCTTCATCGTATCACATGAGACAACTAGGTCATAACAACCTAGGATAAGATAAGATCTAGAAATAAAACTCATCCTTCTAGAAGGAATCCTAGAGCCTAAGTAAAGTTAACATGTGAATATGTCCCCTAATTACCTAGTGAGTGAATTAACTAGGTACAAGACATTTATTCACACCAAAAACCCCCTTTAAGTGCAACTTAGGGAGAAAATTATTATGTAAATGACATAAAGATACAAGGATGGGTCCTGAATACTAGGCCATGTTAGGTACCCATGTAGATATGCAAACACAATCTCTCACAAACGAAGAAAAGAATAAAATTCAATGGGACAAAACTCCTCTCCAAAAGAGAGATAAAAACAAAATGATATCCATCACAAATCTAGTAAATCTTCATCCACACAAAGGATGACAAGAGAGAACATATAACCCCCCCATAATGAGATAACCTACTACAAAAAAGTACTGGAAGCACACTTGTGGAGTAAGACTGCAATCCTTAATATGACAAGCAAGGAAAAATAATTTTATTTTCTATAAACCATATTAGAGTCAATCAAGGACTTGGGTTAGAATCATGATAAGCAACAATAAACCTGATGCTAAGGAATATTAGAAAACTCACAAGCTGGCACAACCCTAGAATCTATGAAGCAGCAGTCGATTGAGAAATGATCTAGAGATGAAATGAAGTGCAAAGATCAAAATTGCACCCTCCCAACTGTCAAATCATCCAAGTAATCTCTAGAACACCCTTTAGGGAAAAATTGAAATAACAATCAACCTAGAATAGATACAAGAAAAAGAGCATGGATGGTAATTTAGAGCTCCTTAATACATTTCCAACATTGCAAGAATCATGAAAATCGATGATCATGGCAAAAAGTTATGAGCTTGAGAGCCATAAATAGAGATTTAACTTCAACCAACAATAAATGTTATCAAACAACAAAAAAATTGAAAATAACCTACACCAATGCAAAATTCATAGCACTAGCTATTCAATAATATCTCATTTGTAAATTTTTGCCTCCTAGATTGCAAGTTATGAAAAAAAAAGGCCTAGAAAATGACATCCAAAGACTAACTAGGTGAAAAAATTTGGCCCTAGGGGGCTAAAAAACTCAGCACTTGGGCCCTCCATATGACTGACGGGTATATTTTTTTTTTTTAAATATTGCTCCTCCCACCACCAGCAGAGTGGTGGGCGGGAGGTAGACCAGTTGAGGTGGGACGGTGACCTAAGCTATGCTGCCCAGGCTTTAAGCCCTCCCGCAAACTATATGATTGTCGATAAAACTGTGGTGATTATATAATATAAACAACAACCGATAAAACCCATAAATAGAAATAAATGCCCACGTACCAAAGACCAAGTATAGATTTGACACACAAATTTACTTTACAAAAAAAATAATATGCTATCATTGCAAAAAAGCTTCACCTATTCCAGACATATATGTATGCTCGATACCAAGTGCGCAGAGGAGGAATATACTATCGATATTAATGAATTCGTACCCTCTGACAGATTACAATTTGATCGGGACAAGATGAAGTACCTTCGAAAAATTATGTAGATCTGATGAAAATATCATGTTAGCATAGTATGATGACTGTGTAGTACAAGGAATATGCTCACAAATATGTGAGATCTTATAGACTGCGACAATGATGGTACAGGAAGTATGGCCACGTACGATTCCGTACAACCTAATTTTTTTGCCTTGGCCCTTGACTAAAAGTGTCAAAAATTGATTATTTGACAGTCAATCTTAGGGTTCTCAAGCCTCCCAAATGCAACAATGAGGTCAATCTTTTCCCAAACTGCTCTAAAATATCAACTACCCTCTTGATTTGGAAACTAAAACCCTTCCTTCAAGTTCCCTTATAGATTTGACAAAATATGTCAAATTTTGATGAAATGATCTATCTTTCTTTGATGCCTTGGATTCAATGGCGAGAATATGGGAAGAATTCTGCAACACTGAAGCTTTGATACCATGTAGGAGTTTATGGTGAACTCCTCAACACCCCAGGATCACCTGCAAGACAAAATAACTTCCACGAGAGAGAAATGGAAGAAATATCATGCTATGATTAAGGATGTAAGAATGTCAAAATGGAAGCCACTGAATATGTTCAACAATGACTGAATATGTGAATGTACATATGATGCCTTGCTTATATAGGAAAGGTGTGAGATAGGATTAGACAAGACCATCACAAGTGTCTTAATCCTGTCACATGAGACAACTAAGTCATAACAAGGTAGGATAAGATAAGATATAGAAATGACAACTCATCCTTCTAGAAGGAAGCTTAGAGCCTAAGTAAACTTAACATGTGAATATGTCCCCTAATTACCTAGTGAGTGAATTAAATAGGTACACGATATTTATTCACACCAACTCCCTCCCTAAGTGCAACTTACGGAAAATATTATTATGCAAATGACAAAAAGATGCAGGGATGGGTCTTGAATACTAGGCCATGTTAGGTACCCATGCACATATACAAATGCAATCTCTCACAAATGAAGAAAAGGAGAACCTAGTGGGACAAAAATCCTCTCCAAAAGAGAGATAAAAATAAAATGATATCCATCACAAATCCAATCAGTCTTCATCCAAAAAAAGGATGACAAGAGAGACCATACAACCCCCTCCCATAATGAGATAACCTACTACAAAGAAGCACTAGGAGCACACTTGTGGAGTAACATTGAAATTATTAATCCGACAAGCAAGGAAATATACTTTTGTTTGCTAGAAACCGTATTAGAGTCACTCAAGGACTTAGGTCAGAATCATGATAAGAAATAATAGACCCAATGCCAAGGAACACCAGAAAACTCACAAATTGGCACAACCTTAGAATCTATGAAGAAATAGTAGATTAAGAAATGATTTGGAACTAAAATGAAGTGCAAAGATCAAAATTGCACCCTCCCAACTATCAAAACATCCAAGGATTCTCCAAAACATCATTTGGGGAAAAATTGAAATAACAAACAACCTAGGATAGATATAAGAAAATTGCATGGATGGCAATGAAGAGCTCCTCAATACCTTTCCAACACCAGAAGAATCATGAAAAATTGAAGATCATGGAAAAAAGTTATGAGCTTGGGAGCCATAAATAGAGATCTAAATTTGAACAACCAACAATAAATGCTACCAAACAACAAAAAAATTGAAAATAACCTGCACCACTGCAAAATTGATAGTGCCAGCTTTTTGACGATATCTCGTTTGCAAAAATTTTCCTCTTGGATTGCAAGTTATGAAAAATCAAAAAATTCCTAGAAAATGACATCCAAAGACTAACTAGGTGCAAAATTTTGGCCCTCGAGGGCTAAAAAACCTGGCACCTAGGCCATCCATATGACCAACGGCTACAAAAAATTTAAAAATAATGTCTCTCCTATTGCCAATGAAGTGGCGAGTGGGAGGCAGTCCGCCTGAGGTGGGGCGATGGGCCTAAGCTGCACTGTTTGAGCTTTGAGCCCTCCCGCAGCTATATGACCACCAATAAAACTATGGTGAATATAAATTTTGTCAGCCTGTTTTAATAAAACCAAAATTTATATAACATAAACAAAAGATGATAAAATCTACAAATAGAAATAAATTCTTGCATACCAAAGACCAAGTATAGATTTGACGCATAAATTTACTTTGCAAAAAAAGAATATGCCACCGTAGAAAAAAATCTTCATAGATTTGATAGGTATGTACGCTCAGTACCAAGTGTGCAGAGGAGGAATATACCATCAATATTAATGAATTTGTACCCTCTAATAGATTGCGATTTTATCGGGACAAGATGAAGTACCTGCATAAAATTATCAAGATCTGATGAAAATATCATGCCAGCATAGTACAAGGAATATGTTGGATCCCGTAAACTGCGACAACAATGGTATGGGCAGTACAACCACATATGAATCTGTATGGCCTAATTTTTTTTCCTTGGACCCTAATTGAAAGTGTCAAAAATTGATGATTTGACAGTTGATCTTAGGGTTATTGAGCCTCATGGATGCAATGACTTGGCCAATTTTTTCCCAAACTGCTCTAAAATATTAGCTACCCTCTCGATCTGGCAATTGAAACCCTTCCTTCAAACCCTTGCAGATTTGACAAAATATGTTGGATTTTGCCTAAATGAAAACCAAATTTGACTTTCTCTGACGCCCTGGATTCAATGGCGAGGTTCTCAAGACCAAAAATTCAAGAGAAGATCTATAATTCCCTCTATAATATTTTTTAATTTTCAAGGACCATAGAACTTTCTCACCTATATGACCCATAATTTAGTTCCATAGTATTATATATTTAGTAGGAAAATTTCTCTTTGAGGTGAAAGCATGCATAGACACTTAAAATGCACAACCATAAAATAGAAGCTAAAAGACTTGTGATCAACTATAACCTCTCTATAGGTTTAATTTGTAACTTTTCTATAAGTCATGAGGCCAAGATTGAAGGCTCATAACCATCCCATAATTTCTCTATAGGTCTTGATATAGATTTTTAACCAAATCATATTATTAAGCACAAGGTTTGAAAAAATCCCCTTGAGAGCCATCACCAAGTTATCTCATTAATATATTAAATGTAAACAATGATTTTGGCAAACCAAATGCTCTCTTGCACTTCTAGGGATTTTCACCTAAAAGGAGAGAGATGTGGGCCAAAATGCAAATGTATACACTCAAAGTTAATTTAAATGGGATGCAATGTGTTTGAATATGATTTATAAGTGCGATAAGCTGAAAGGAAGATGATTTAATTATGTAAAACCTAAGAAACACAAAGTGTTGGAAAACACTGTGTGATATGCAAACATGTGGAAAATGACCTAAAAATGCAAGTAAAACCAAATAGAAAGCTATAAGACAAAAGGTGTGCACCTGGAAGTGTGTTGTAGACTTGAAGCAACTTTGAAATTCTAGAAATTTTGATTTTTAAGCCTGATGGGACATTTATGCCAAGCTGGGCGACTTAGTCCTTTTTCGGGGTGATTTTAGAAAATTGCACCGGAGCCCGTTTCGGCCAAATGGGTATCCAAATCTACAATTTTTTTTGAAAAATAGGTTCAGTGGGACTAATCCGCCACTAGTGGTGACAGTCCACTTTTGAATTTCTAAAAATTCAGAAGTGGAAATGGAAGCCCTATGTCTGCACTCTGGTTTCCCACAAGTGTCCACTTCTGAAACTTTGATTTTCGGGCCTGAAAGTGACTTTTTCTTGATAATTTGACTTGGTCAACAAGGAGATGTCTTCAAAAAGTCTTCAATCTTTTCTTCAATGATCTTCCAACCTTCAAGATGCCTAAATCTACAAACACACAAGACAAGAGAAAAAAATGTTGAATGTTAGGGCATGGGGGTTTGCCTTGGGCTAACCCCTTTATAAGCGTAATTATAATTTGGATAGAGGTGTACTTTGGAACACATAACTTTTTTTGTATTCATTTGAATTAACTTATTCTTTTTTGTTGGAATAAGGACATCAATACCTAGGGCACATGTATTTTTTAGAATATTTTTTCTCTATTTTTCTATTTTTTCGTATGTATGAAATAAAGAACTTGTAATTAAACCAAAGTGATGAAAGAATATAATGAATCATGAAACAATGAATTCAATACCTTTCCATGATGTTTGATTGTGAATTTCTGCAGCAAAACATGAAGAATCTACCCTTGAATGTCTTTGAGAGTTATCTTGATGACTTGGAATGATAAAACCCTAACTTGCTTGAGTTGGGAACATGATGGATGATGAATGAATGATGAATTATGATGAGTTATTAATTTATGATCAATTCTTGTCAAATGAGAGGGAAAACCCTATATTTATACATAATTATGCCCTAATTCTTGAAAATACCTCATCACAGGCTGACCTTAGGTCTTAAGGAATAAAAACCCAAAAGAAATTTGAATTAATTTTGATTTTTGTGCCACATGGAACTAATTTTCCCAAGGTGGTGACTTATTCCACCTGGGCAATTTTGACTGGATGTCGAAGATTAAGATACATTAAATGTTGTTTATCGGGTTCTTCTTCAACAAGACACTTAATTAAGGCTTGTAAGTGCATAAAGGGGCCATTTAAAACATAAGAAAGGTGTAAATATTGATGAAAAGCCTAGGAAAGTGTGAAATTTTATTACAAGAATCTACAACACTTTGAAATGGGTCTTGGTAAGGTAAATTATAACATTATGGTCCTAGAAAAGTGTGAAGATGTGTTACAAAACCTTACAACACTCTTGCAAGACATCAATAAATGTATTTTATTCCATTTGTAAGGGACCAAGACCTAGTGTGGATGTGTGAAACACCTCACAACACCAAATCAAGGCCTTATTAAGTCTAATTTATCATCAATTATTCTCATATCAAGAAAAGTATACACTTTTTGGCAACAAATTAAATAACATAGAACAACATGAATAAATCTTCCTCTTTCATTTTCATGTTGATAGATTAAAGCTAGCTCATGATCATGTTGAATGCATTCAAGTTATCTACAATTGAATCATCATCATCTATCTTAAGAGTGTATAGATTCGTTCATAGAAAAATATTATTAATTAGGGATTTTTCCTAGTGTATATCTTTCAACTTCTCCTAGAGGGATTTAAAGGTGGATTGTTCATAGAAATTTAGTAGCATTGATTCTACAAAGAAAAATATAATAAAGATTCCTTCCTTCTAACCAAAATAATCCATTCTTCATCTTTCATCAATATAGGTTTGGGTCTAGATATTACAACCCATAAATCTTAATCTATGAGTGAAAATTGGTGAGAGACTCTTAGAATTGCTCTGCAACTTGGTGGCATGTTGCGTGAGGGCTTGGGATCTGCGCTAGATCCAACAGTGGTGGGGGAGGGTACCGTACCCTCCCCCGTGATGGGTTTCCCGTAAGGCTTCTTCTAACCCTGGACTTTAACCTTTCTTGGCTTTCCAGTTGTGCCTCAACCTCTAGCACTAGTTTCACATGTGTGTGGTTTAATGTGTGTCTGCTTCTTGTATTTTGCTATGTTGTAAATCTTAATTGCTTTAATGGAGGGAGGCACAAAACCCCCTGAACCCCCCAATATTTAGGAAGGTAACCCTAGAATATCTTTCAAAAGTCTTTTTTTGAAGTGGTTTCTGAACAGGTCTTCAATGCTCTGCAAGGCGTGAGTTTTGCTATCGAAGAGGTGTGTTGCAACAATGGTGGGGAAGGTAAGGCTTTGTCTGACTTAGCCATGGAATTTCATCTTTTCCCAAATGATATTATGAAAGAAACTATAAGCAAGGAATCAAAACTTAAAGATTGCAATTATTTTAGTCGCCATTTATAATAATCAATTTCCAGCTAGGAAATATATAGATTCCTGGTTCTCCAATGTTTGGTCAAAAAAGTTTGGTGTGCAAATAACATACTGTAGATTACTTCAGAAAGGCTTGTTTGTAATTTTTTAAAAGATCATGTTATGCCTGAGAGAAGGTTTTAAATACCCCTATTAGAATATAGGGGGCTACACATTCCACGCCCTCGCATGGTCATCGACTGCCATTGCTAAGGAAGTAATTGTGTTGTTAGCCCTTAGATGGGTAATTGTTAAAAAATTGCCTCCCGAATTTTTGATATCCTCCCCCAAATTTTACAGCCGATAGGCTAAGTTCTAAAAATTGGCAAGACTAGGATGGTGTTGTCGAAACTGGATGCTCATGCCTTGGTTTCCCTTAACCTTGGCGTTGAAATTCCTAATAACTTGAAAATTTGTGAAGAATCTGAGGTGTCAGTTAGTCTGCTTGAAATTAGGGGTAGCATCAACGCTTGTTTCCTCTACAGGAGAGAAGGACATATCTACAAGTATTTACCCTTAATCTAGAGTAGAAGGCCAAAAATTGTGAAAGGAAACCCTAATGTCTGCCTTGGGGAGGTCTCGACTGTTAGAGTAATAAGTTATTATGCTTAATTAATTACATCACATTGATTAATTAATTAAGTCACTTATTCCTCTTTATTACTTAAGCTAAACTTAGGCACATTAATAATTAATTATTAATTATTAAGTGTGCACACTAGGGTTTCATTTAGGGTTTCTTGATCTCCTTCATAAGGATTGATCACATTGTAATAATGGATTCTCTTAATGCATTTTTACTGAGAGGTTTTACAGAACATCTTCTTTGTTTCTGCATGTCTTTTGCATGTGACAGGTATTCATTTGCATGCAGGTGATCTTGGATTCTAACATGGTATCAGAGCTCCAGACCTGTAGCAGCCTGTTCGTGATCTGAAGATATGGCCTTTCAGTGAGATTCAAGTGCAAGGGTTTCCACAGGCATCTTTTTGCAAGATCTGGGGGTAGCCTAATTTTTGGCTAACTTTGGGCTCAAACGGACGCCGCCATTGCGTTCGCAGCGGCCAAAAACCCTAGAAACGCCTGTTGTTTCATCGATTTTGGAGCAGTTGATCCGGGAGGCAAAATTTTTTTGTCTGAGGGGCCGTACGGCCTCCCCAGCACGCATTCCGAGGCTCAAAAATAAAAAAAAAAATGTCGAAAAATGGGTTTTTTTGATTCCTGGCCGGCGCCTCCAGTAAAAAGCATTCGCCCGCCACCCGCCCTGGCCAGAGCTTCTCCGCTTGGACGCCCCCCGGTCATATCCGTAGTTGTCATGGGTTTTAGATCTTCACCGGTCACTGGCGGGCCGGGGGCCTCTACTCGCCCTCACCGGCTTTCGGCGTCATGGACCAGCGGCTCCGCCCTCAGCCCCCTCCCTCTCCAGTCATATGGAATCGCTGGGGCCCGGCAGCGAGAGAATATTCCGGCCACTCTGAGCATATTCCGGGCACTTTGCAGGGTTCCGGCAGCCGATTTTTTTTGCAGGGGGAGATTTTTTCCGCCGACGGCCCCCAGGCCGTCAAATTTATGCTCGCATTTTGATGACGTCAGCGTACGGCTGGCCCTCTTTGCTCCCTCCTAACCCCAGTTTGCCCTAAAGAAGCAGTTTTTTTCTTTTGGCCATAACTTGGGCATACGGTATCGAAATCGGGCAAACGAGATATCGCCGGAAAGCTGATTCCGAGCTCTTTCCTGTAGTGTAGTTTATTTTACAGTATTTTTCTGTTTTACTGCATTTATTACTGTTTGAAGTCAGATGTAGTTTTTATGCTTCCAAGCTCATAACTTTTTGCCACGATCTCCGTTTTTCGCCTCGTTTGAAGCGTCGGAAAGGTATTGAGGAGCTCTAGGTTGCTGTATATGCACTTTTTCTGTATCTATCCCAGGTTTATCAATTAGTCCAGATTTGGCCCGATGGGTTGTTTGGCGATTACTTGGATGTTTTGGCAGTTGCGAGAGTGCATCTTGCATCTTTGCACTTCATTTTACAGTAATATATCATTTAATAATCACTTGCTACATCATAGATTCCAGAGTTGTTCCAGTTTGGAGTTTTCCAGTGTTCCGTGGCATCAGGGTTTCTGTTGCTTTAATCATGATTCCTTGAGTCAATCAGTGACTCTCATCCGGTTTCAGTAGTATACAGAAGAATATTTCCTTGCTTGCCTATATCAAGTTCCAGTGTTACTCTACAGAGTTCTTCCAGTGCTTCTTTGCAGCATGTAATCTCATTGTAGGGGGGTTTTGTCCCACTGGGTTTTTCCTTCTCTACTCCTTTTTTGTGTTGTATTGGGTTTCTTGCACATCACTTTGTGCCATATTTTGTACTCGCACTGTATTATAAAGTGCCATGGGGGGTTGTGTAGTGCCTTTGTTTTGCCATCACACCTTTGTCCGGTGAGTGTCCCTCCACGACAACAGTGAATCCAGATGATTCCAGTCTCATGTATGTGTGCTTTATTTTGCACACCACTTTTTCAGTTGCAGGTGCTTTCTTGTGCACTTTCAGATGTTCTTGGTTCCTTTTCATGCACTTCATTCTTGCATTGTAAATGGGTACCTGATCAGGCCTCGTTGCCGGGACCCATCTTTGCTTTCATGCATCCTATTCTAGTGTTTTAGCTTCTTCCTAAGTTCATCTTAAGGGGGGGTGTTAGAGTAATAAGTTATTATGCTTAATTAATTACATCACATTGATTAATTAATTAAGTCACTTATTCCTCTTTATTACTTAAGCTAAACTTAGGCACATTAATAATTAATTATTAATTATTAAGTGTGCACACTAGGGTTTCATTTAGGGTTTCCCTTTTTAGGGTTTCTTGATCTCCTTCATAAGGATTGATCACATTGTAATAATGGATTCTCTTAATGCATTTTTACTGAGAGGTTTTATAGAACATCTTCTTTGTTTCTGCATGTCTTTTGCATGTGACAGGTATTCATTTGCATGCAGGTGATCTTGGATTCTAACATCGACCGAAGTGCAGGCCTGTGAGGAATCTAAAATTTCCCAAGAACCGGTGCATCCTGTTGAGGCCTCCAACCCTAGCATAAAACCCAACGTTGATATCCCTCCCGCAAATGATGAGAGTGTGAATGACTTTGTCGACTTCCCGATTGAGCCTAATTCAGTCCCTTTTGATAAGTCTCCTGCAATTTCTCTCACCAACTCCTTCAACACCTTGGAAATGGGGGATGATGGATTAGGAATTTCTAAGAAAATGATCACCCCTAAGGGGAATGAGGTGGTATCCTGTTCCCCATCATGGCTCTAACATTGAGAACCCAGGAGAGGCTCGACTGCTCCAAAAGTTAAATGCTCAACAGTTGGTCATGAGGCATATAAGGAAAATAATTGAAAATAACTACATAAGACCCAAACCGCAACCCAATGCTAATCCGATTTTGAAGCTAAAACATGGCTCGAGCCCCTTTGATTTTAGATTGGAGAAACAAATTTGGGAGGCTTATGGGTCTATGAGTTTGGATGAGGGATCTAGGGACCCTCGCGAATGGAAGACTCCTTGATTAGTGGATCCCTTGCTACCCCTAGTCAAACCTACGTCCCCACACTAGAACTTGGCCATCGCCAATCTCCTTCCAGCTTGGAGGCTAGGGTTACCTAGTCGCTTGAGAACTCTCTTGATAGAGAGGATTCAAAGAAAGAGGAAGGTCATATCCCTTGCAAGACTTTAGAGTGTGGGGGTTCTATCAGAGAGGAAAGGAAAGCCAGTTCCCTAGAAGGGGACATCGACAATTACGACTCCAAGAATGTCACCCAAGGGGAGCCCGTGTAGGCTCCAAAGAAGAAAAATGGACCGAGAAGGCCAAGGAAAAACAAGAATTCCATAAAAATTGGCAAGTCCCCATGTGTGCTAAAGACTAAGAGTAAAAAGATGAGTCTGGTAATTCAGTCTCCCTTGGCAAAGAGGGCGGAAATAGTGGAAAGATTACCCAAATGCTTCAAGTTGTTTAGGAATGAACAAGGGGACTCTACAATGGTGGTTGACAATGAAAGTTAATTGTTTATCTTGGAATGTTAGGGGATTGGAATCCCCTAACCAAAAATATATAATCAAGATATTTTAAAACTTAATCAAAAGAAAAGATTTCTTCTTGGTGCAAGAAAATGAGGTGGTCGGGTTTACCTTGGAAAATAGCCTTAGGTTCATTTGGAATGGGGCTATCTCCTTTTCCACATCCCATGAGAGGGGTAGAGGTGGGGAAACCATCCTTGTGGATAATCATTGGGCCCAAATGATCACTGACAGTGGCATCTCACCTTGCAATAGGGTGATTTGGGTAACCCTTAAAAGAAGGCTTGGCCTTCAAAGTTTTCTCGGTATATGCACCTAATGATCACAGAGACAGGGCGAAACTATGGCAATGGCTCGCCACCCTCCCAGATGTTCCATGGATCATAGAGGGGACTTTAATATGGTGGAACAAGCTGAAGATAAGTGGGGGGAATGGATATATCTTGGAAAGGAAACAAGAAGTATTTCTGGTTTAGGTTGAAGCATCAACTCAACCTTGTAGATCCCATGGAGAAGGGGGAAAAGGATTGCAAAGGAGTTTGGTAATCCTGATGCAACGCGCAGAAAGGAAGTAACTTAATTTATTGCAAGCTAGACAAGTTTTATGCCAACATTTTCAATTTTTCCCCAATGAAGATGGGGTGAGAGTGTGTGTATATCCTTACACACTCTCTGACCACCATCCTATTAAAATTGAGCTGGTTTTATATCAAGAAAGAGCAAAAGAAGCAAAGAAGGTCTCACCCTTTATCTTGAATACATGATTACTAAAGGTTAGTGATTGTAGGGATACAATTACAAACCTCAGGGAAATTAACACGTGGCTGTTAAAAGGAGTAAGTGCCATAGAAAGTGGAACACCAATGTGGAAAGCTGGAAGAAGTTGTTTCAAACTGTGGGTAAGAAAAGGGCCATGGATGCAAGATGGGAAGAGAAGGTGTTGCAAGATGAATTCTTAGAGGCTAAAAGAAATTTGTAGAAGGCACCAGGGGATGTTTTGTTGAGTGAAGAATTGGTCAAAACCAAGGACAACCTAAGAAAAATTCAAATGCATAAAGTCAATGGTTGAAAAATAAAAACTAAGCTCAAGGGGTTATCTTGTGGGGATAAAGGGTCCAAATTCTTCTTCAAATACCTGAAGGATAAGAATATAAAAGAGTAGATAGATCAGATTTGGGATGGGGAAAGGTTGACCACTGATCAAAAGGAGATCCTAAATCAATTTCAGTTGTTTTACAATTGTCTCTTCACCTCAGAAGGGGGGTTAGATGAGTGTCACAAGCTAAGGGATATTATTCAAAAACTTATTCTAAAGAAAATAGTTGGGGAGGACATTGCAAAGCCGTAGATCCCCCTAACCAAAGAGGAAATTACTAGAGCCATTGCATCAATGAACAATGACAGGCCACCTGATCACGATAGGCTACCAGTAGAATTCTACAAAATCTTCTCTGAGTGGGTGAGTGAGGATCTACTTCAGGTCTATGTTGAAGCTTTAGAGACTGGGACTTTGAGGAAAAATATCAATAAAGGTATAATCACGTTGCTACCTAAAGGAGGTGATAAAACCCTAATAAGAAACTGGAGGCCGATCACACTCTTAAATGTTTCAGCTAAGTTATTGGCTAAAAGACTGGAGGAAATACTTCCCAAATTTGTTAATAACACCAAAACAATATTTATTAAATGAAGATACATCCTTAAAAATTTAATCACGAGTTGGGAGGCTATGGAGTGGGAAAAAGCGTCCAATCAAAAAGCAACAATGTTGCTCTTAAACTTTGAAAAAGCATATGATAGAGTGGAGTGGGATTTCCTAAGATGCATGCTACAGGCCTTTGGATTCCCTACTCTCTTTTGTTGGATGGTTGACATCCTTCTCAAATATGCTAATGCACATGTGGATGTAAATGGAACACTCTCTGAGGAAATAAGTCTGGGGGAAGGTCTATCTAGCAGGGCTTCCCACTTGCCCCTACCCTGTTTGTAATAGCCTTTGATGCCCTCCACTATCTTTTGAGGGAATTTTCAATTTCACCCAAGGTAAGGGGCATTAGGCTTCCAAATGAGGAGTAGCTTATAAATGTCTAGTTTGCAGATGACACCGCACTATTCCCAGAATTGGACAAACAAAACTTTGAGTCTCTAATGGTAAAAATAGATGTTTTATGTAATGCCTTTGGGGCTAAAATCAACCAGTCCAAATCTATGGTGCTTTGGTGGGACAATAAACCCCCTTATTGGTTCTAAGCCTTCAAATTTCAGTGGGGGGCCCTAATCTTCAAGTGAGAAACCTTGGTATCTCCTTTGTAGTGGATCCAAACCTAAAAGAAATGTGGGGATTAAAAGTAGAATTGACAAGAAATTAGAGAAATGGAATTTAAGCATTATTTCTCTCTAGCAGGAAGGATACAAGTCTGTCATAAAATTCTTTCTTCATATAAAATTTATTTTGCCTCGGTATGGTTCTTCTGTAGCTATTAGGTCAATGAGATCCAAAAGAAGATTAGAGAGTTCCTTTGGTCTGATGGTAAAGGAAAAGAAAAAATCTTGTTGTGTGTTGGGAGTGGTGTTTCTTGGATAAAATGCAGGGTGGGATAGGTCTAAAAGACTTGAGACAACAAGGTATTTCCTTGGAAACCAAGTGGATTGTGAAAACCATGGATAGGAATGAGCCTTGAAAAGTTTTGGTAAGAAATAAAATCCAAATGGCTGTGCCTAAACAAGCAAAAGCTTGGAAGCTACCTCCCTTGAGTGACATTCTCTTAAGCAAGTTCTTGATGTCTCCGGCTGGTTCAGTGGTTTTTAAGAGCCTTTGGAAGGCCTAGGAGTTAGTAAAACATAATGCATACCTCTATTCCAATGGCATTTCTCTAAAAGATAACATTAAGTGCCTTTCCCACAGTTCCATTTGGTGGAATGTCTTCCATAAAGACAAGCCCCTCGCTTTGATGCAAGGGTGTTCGAATAATAAGTGGTACCAAAAAGGCATCCAAACCTTTAGAGATATCCTGCATGAAGGAACAATAAAAAAATGGACTGACTTTGGCAAATGAATTTGATCTCCCAACCTTGAACTTTAGAATCTATTCCACACTTACTGAAGCTTGCAAGGAGTCTACCTTCCCCCCTGGATATTGATAGAGCCCCAAACCTGACTAATGAGATTGTTTGGAGGGATGGAAATCCCATCTCCAAGCTAAAAGCAAAGGTTGTTTATAGAGATCTAGAACCTATGTTAGCATTGTTTTTGAGCATTTGAATAAATGTTGGAATATAGAAATGGATAAGAATGAATGACATAAAGTACTAACAGATGTTTGGTGCAATGGGTTTGAGCCAAAAAAGGATTTTTTCAGGTGGCTTGTTTTGTTGCAAAGAATTCCCTTTAAATCTAATGGACATGATGTGGATATTTGCAATATGTGTAAAACTCTTGAATCGGTAAAACATATTTTATTTGATTGCCTATATTCTAAAGTGTAATGATGGAAAAGAGTCCCCTTGGAAATGGTATGATTTCACCTAATTTGGGAATAAGTAATGATAAATTGGACTTGATATTACCTTGATCTAGTGTTGTGATGTTTTTTACACACCCACATTAGGTTTTGGGCCCTATTAAAGCTAAATAAACCTAACCTTTCCTTAATTTAGTGTTGTAAAGTGTATTTATTTACACCTTCACATTAAAATTAGAAGGCTTGTAAATTAAGTGGACCTAATCTAGTGTTGTAATGTGTCCTACACGTTCACATGGGATTTAGGGCCCTTCTAAGCTAAATAGATTCAATTTTTCCTTAATTTAGTGTTGTAAAGTGTATTTATTTACACTTTCACATTGGATTTTGGGATCCCTTACATTTATAACCTTAATATCATCATTAATAGGCCCTATGACCCCAAATTATGCATCCCAAGGCATAATTTAATCAAAACCAAACAAAATCAACATATAAACTTAATTTACACACTCCCCGACATTCTAGCAAGCAAAATAGCCATTGTGGGACCCATTCGCCACTTTGGGTGAATGAGTCCCATCTAGGAGGGACTCATTTTCCCAACTTGGAGAATGAGTTCCATTTGGCCTATTTTTGAGGTTTGAGTGGGAAAAACTGGGTTTTAAGCTCAAATTTCTTCTATGTCGGCCTTTGGGATCAAATAAACGGTCATTTGAGTGGATTGCCTATATAAAAAAGCTTTCAAATCACTATTTCATGTAAGCATTCATGATATATCAAGTAAAGAAAGCAAGAGTTAAGCATTCAAGACTTCACAAGAGCATCAAGATAGCATTCAAGATCATTTCTAAGGCATTTAAGGGTAGAATTATTGATCAATTGTTGGAACAATTCAAGATTCATCATCATGTCAAGGATATAAAGCATCAAGAATGTTATTGAGCTAGTGTTTTGATGCAGCATTGAAGATCCAAGATCAAACATTGTTCTACATCTATTGTCAAGATCAAGATCTACATCCTTCATGGCCATTTCATGTTGAGTTGAAAATTTTCAAGACATCATTTATAAGACATCATCCAAGGTATCATTGTCCATGATTCATGTTCTTTATTTCATGTTTCATGCCCTCATTTCATTTTCTCATCATTTGGTTTAATTGCCTACAAGGGGTTTGACCAAGGCAAACCCCTATTCACTAAGAATCAACAAGTTTTCTCCTATTTACATGTGTGATTGCAGATCTAGGTTTCTTGGAGCTTGAAAGATCATTGAAGATTAGGTTATAATCTTGTTGAAGTTTTCTCCCCATTTCCAAGGCCATAATCTTCACTAGAAGGTCATCTACAACCTTGAAATTAGAGTTTCAGATTCAGAAACCTAGAGAAGTAGATTGAGCAGACTAAGAAGAGATTTGAATTCCCAAGAAAGAATAAAACCCGATTCACCTAGTGGTGAATGGAATCTCGGTGTTTTTAGAGATCTTTGGAACCAGTTGTCCCTTTTTGCTAAAACTGCTCACGTGGAAATCTAGAACTGGGACTGATTCGCCCAAAATGGTGAATGAGTCCCACTAGGTCAAAAAGTTAGAATTTCTAGCATTTTAGGACTACTTCTAGCCATCTCCAAATTTCTAGGTGCACACATTCTATTCTGTAGCTTTCTATTTTGTTCTTCTTGCATTTCTAAGTTATTTAAATCAGGCTTGCATCATATTAGGGTTTTACATTTCATTGTCTTTTCCAAGTTTAAACATGGTGGTGAACCCCTCATTAATCTTTAAACATACCCTAGGATACCCTATTGTCAGATCTCTTTCTCCTTTCTTCATTGGATTGAGATCTCTAAGGTGTCCTTAAGTGTAGCAATTGTGAAAGAAGAACCCTATCCTTGTGCAAGTGATTCCTCCAAGGTGGGGAGTACTATTTTCATTACTACATTTTGGTGAACCTGCATTTTGAATACCTTCTATTTTGATTTAGAGTTCATCATCATCCTAGATCTAGCTTGCATTGACTTTGCTAGATCTAGCTTGCATTGACTTTGCATTAGGGTTTGCATTAGTTAATTGGCATCTAGGGTTTCTAAAATTTTGCATTAGTGAAGGTGCATATAGGTTGCATTTTTGCATCTCAATTCATTGAAAATCATATAAAATATGCATTTGCATTTAGGTTACAGATCATACAACATAAAAAGCATAAAAATCAATTGAAAATTTCTGAAAATTTTGAAAAAAAATCCCTACTGGGACTCATTCACCACCTTGGGCAAATCAGTCCCAGTGCACATCAAAAACTACCTTTTACAACATTAAAAAACTTGTTTTTGCACTTCTGTTTGCTTCCATTAACTATTTGTTTTAGTTGGTTGAGTTTCTATTACATGCATTTCACTTCATCTAGCTTAATTTGGCTCATTTCATGCATTGATTAATTTCAAATTTGCATTCTCACATTATTACATAACATAATAAGTCAATTATCATGTTCAAAATCTAAAAATTGCATTATCCCTTTGCATGTTTTCTTTAGCATTATTGCATTTCAAGTTTGTAGGATAATTATTAAACCATGTTTTCATTACAAAAATCTATGGTTATCATACTTCATGTTCTATTTCTAGATCTTTTCGAATGTTGTAAGAAAATTTTGATAAGTGTGTATGAACATGAGGTCCTTTCCCCTCTTTTTGTTCGTCATTGATCCCTCTCCTAGTATCCCTTCTATGGGTGAGGTTAGTCTAGTGAAAGAAACTTTGGGTAATCATGACAATCACATTTGTTCTTCTCTTGATATCTCTCCTACTTGTGAAGAAGATATTATAGCGTTAGAAGAACTAATCGATGAGAGTTTTGAGAACCTGAGTTGTTTCTCTCCTCTTACCTCTCCTATTAGGCAAGACATTACTAAACAAGAGGACATAACAATAAGTAATCATGATGATCACACAACACAATAAGAGACCATTGAAACATACCTACGTTCATCTCCCAACATCTCCTCTTGTGATAATGATGAGGATATGTTGGTGTTAGATAAGAAAACCTTTAAGATCTATGACAACCCTCCTTGTGTTCCTTCCCCCACCTATCATATTTTGGAAGACATTATGGGACAAAGGAATGAAACTATGGACCACCATGACAATATTTTTTCTTCTCCTAGTATCTCTTCTACTTGTGAAGAAGATACTTTGATGTTAGAAAACACAACCAATGAAAGTCATGAGAATCTCATGTCAAAAAACATTATGGAACAAGACAACACCATCATTGATAAACAAGACAATTCAACCATTGATCATTCCCCTACTTGTGATGAAGTCATTTTAGTACCTTTGAATGTCATGAACATTTAGTTTGTAGATCTCCTGAAAACTCTCCTCTTAGGGAGGATATGATGGTGCAAGACAATTTGAACATTGACACATGTAATGAGGTTTCCTTTGGTGAAGATGATGAAGTGATGTTAAACACCTCTTCACTAAGAGATCATGCAAATAAGAACAAGCTCAAGTTGAGGTTATGATGACACAAATTGGATCTCCTTTAATTAGCGAGCTTCCTAAGTCACCTCCCATTAGCGAATCACATAAGAAAATACGAGATTTCTTGAAATCTAGGATGCAATATAACAATGTTTTGCGACAACCAAGATATAAAACAGTTGCTCAAACATGTAGGGGACCACAAGTCACTCCCGCAACATCACCATTACCTCAAAATATTGTGCCTAGTGTTGACAACCTTAAAAGACTCCCACTAATATATCCGTGTGGCAACTCATTCAACTATCACCTACATACAAGTGTCTATTTCAAGAAATATTACAAATAAAGCAGGAGGAGATCCAATATTATATGAAATTGAATAATGTAACATCCTCCTTTCATTCCACGCAATGACGCAGTCAAAAATCACATTCCCTAAACATGAATTACCCTCAATTGAGATCCAAAACAAGAATGAAGCCTTGATGATAAAGGTGATCATTAATAAAACTACAGTTAGGCGCACTCTCATAGACAACGAAGCTGAAATTAATGTTTGTAGCATGAACCTCCTAGACAAAATTGGCATGGACAAGCTCGGCTTATTCAACTTATTTCTAATCATATTTGTGGCTTTGACAATGTTAATAGGCAACCATTAGGAATGATCACATTACCTATTGAGGTCAAACCTGTAGTGTTGCCTACCCCTATGCATATCATGCCAGGACCCCTTTCATACAACCTTCTCCTAGGGAGACCATGGATCCATGCTATGAAAGGAGTCCCATCTACTCTCCACCGTGCAATGAAATTTGAGTACAACAACAAAATATACACGGTTGAAGTAGATGAACGAAGCTACGAATCATATGATCACAACGCTTCCAACTCCCCTAATAATTTCATTCCAAGATCAAAAGTTGAACTTATACAAGTTGATACAAAACTCTTTAATGATAATTTGGGGTTGTTAGATTTTACACCTCGTTTCAATAAAGTTTTCAAAATCTCACCCTCAAAGTCGAAAGATTCATATATACAAATTATGATTCCTTTTCAGATACAAGTTGGAATAACGATTAGGGTTTTACACCTTCCTTTATAAGAGAGTGCAAAATATCAAAATCTAAACCAAAACAACCTTGTGTTTCATTCGCTCAACTTAGTTCTACAACATTACCCCATGGTGGTGATGGGGGCTATATAACTCCCATCCCTCATGAAGGGACGACACATAACTTTAAAAAGGATTTGTGTTCTCGTGAAGAAGCCAATCCTTCTCAGAATCATAAACCCCCTTCATCCGACTCAAAAGTTTGTTATGGTATCAGATAAAATCTCCCTCCTACACATGGATACAATGAATACACAAAGAAAACTGACATACCATACTCTTTCAAGAAAATGTAGGTTTACCTCCCTTATCTCCATTTTCATCTAAATCCTTATCATTTAGTGTGTGTATGACATCTTGCGCAACTAAAGGAACATCTTCTACTATCAAGATCAAGAGAGTATCTTGTCGAGACTCCTCTAAGATCATTTGATATCTCTCTCGCCAAGAACACGAAAGACATTTTACTACAAGAATTGATTTTGCTCATATCACAAAGTTCATAGTCATTCTACTAATGAATGTGAGGCTTTAAGCAACAAAATTCAACATCTTAAGGACTATGGTGCTCTTCCTTGTGTTGAAGCACCTAGTTACTCTCATTGAAACTTATTTGAAATCCTATTCGGTTCATCCCTATCCTGCACTAAGTGGGGGCAAGGGGTTAGGTAGCCTTGTCCTCATATGTCACTTGTCATCATCTCTTTTGGCTAGTTGACCACCTTTCATGTAAATATAAGATCAAGCTTGGGATGTGGACAACATACTACCTTTTTTCATGACGTAGCTTACATCGGAAACATATGACTTGGCATGGGGCTTTCTGAATAAGCTCTCATGTCTTCTTCTACTTTAAAGCAATTGATCATAGTAATGGTGTTAGCAACTACTTTAAAGTGGGGGCATACATTGACACTCATGTTTCATTGTGCGATTTTCTTTCTTCTTGTGATGCGTCCCTTTCTTGGTGGTGTCATTTGGCTTGATATCCTCCAAGAGCGTGATATTTATTTGATTTGTCCTCTCTTGGAGACATGAGGCACAATGTTCCCTAAGAAGAGACCTTACATGAACTAAGAAAAATCCCTTTGAACATACCTTACACTATTTTGCACTTACAACAATTGTTATATGGCCACCTTGCACAACACAACTTGCATGCCTGTAGAGCCATCCTGTTTGTTCATGAGTTCCAAGCATACGAGGTTTTTCTTGTCTCATGAAGCTCGAAGTTTATTTTTGTGTGGTGCCTTATCAAAGTTATCAGGAGGTATAACTTTTGGTATGGTTTAAGTGGGAAGCCCAACCGAGGCATGACTTTCCCCATAGCCATTCGTGTGTGTGTGAGTGCATACCAACCATGATTACATATCTTTTCTCACTCTTTTGACTTCTCACCATGGACAGCCCGGGTTCACAATTTCGTGAGTTAGTATGCACTTTTTTGGAAAAATAGTCTAGATCTATCCACTCTCGTTGGACAACAGCGCCAGCTTCTTGATCCACTCTCATTTTATTTTTACTTGTTTTTTGTTTTTCTTTCTTTTAGTTAAATTGACATCGCATAAGCCTGTATATCTTGATGCCGTGATATCATACACCTTGTGTGTGTCCTTTTGTGCTTATGTTAGTTTTACATAGGATCTTGGATCCTGGGGGCTTGACCACCTCCTCGATCTCTATTATCCTAAACCATCCACATTGATACACTTGGACCCCTCTTGAATATCTACTTTACTATGAGTTTGAAGCAAGTTCATCCTCTCACTAAAGTGGGGGCTAGACGTAATGACAGAAAAGAGTTCCCCTTGGAAATTGTATAATTTCACCTAATTTGGGAATAAGTAATGATAAATTGAACTTAATGTCGCCTTGATCTAGTGTTGTGATGTGTTTTTCACATCCAATATTAGGTCAAGGGCCCGCTTGCTAAATAAACCTAAGCTTCCTTAATTTAGTGTTGTAAAGTGTATTTATTTACACCTTCACATTAAATTTCATAAGGCTTTAAATTAAGTGGACCTAATCTAGTGTTGTAATGTGTCTTGGTATATATTCACATGGGATTTAGGGCCCTTTCAAGCTAAATAGACTCAATTTTCCTTAATTTAGTGTTGTAAAGTGTATTTATTTACACTTTCACATTGGATTTTGGGCTCCCTTGCATTTATAACCTTCATATAATCATTAATAGGCCCCTATGACCCCATATTATGCATCCTGATACATGTTTTAATCAAAAACCTAACAAAATCAACATATAAACTTAATTTACACACTCCCCGACATTCTAGCAAGCAAAATAGCCCTTGTGGGACCCATTCACCACTTTGGGTGAATGAGTCCCATTTGGCCTATTTTCGAGATTTGAGTGGGAAAAACTAGGTTTTAAGCTCAAATTTCTTCTATGTTAGCCTTTGGGATCAAATAAATGATCAATTGAGTGGATTGCCTATATAAACAAGTTTTCAAATCACTATTTCACATAAGCATTCATGATATCAAGTAAAGCAAGCAAGAGTTAAGCATTCCAAGACTTCACAAGAGCATCAAGATAGCATTCAAGATCATTTATAAGGCTTTTAAGGGTAGAATTCTCCATCAATTGTTGCAGCAATTCAAGATCCAACATCATGTCAAGGATATCAAGCATTAAGCATGTTATTGAGCTAGTGTTGTGATGTAACATTGAAAATCCAAGATCAAGCATTGTTCTACATCTATTGTGAAGATCAAGATCTACATCCTTCATGGCCATTTCATGTTGAGTTGTAGATTTGCAAGACATCATCCAAGGTATTGTTGTCAATGATTCATGTTCTTTATTTCATGTTTCATGCCCTCATTTCATTGTCTCATCACTTGGTTTAATTACCTACAAGGGGTTTGACCAAGGAAAACCCCTATTCACTGAGAATCAACAAGTTTTCTCCTCTTTACATGTGTGTTGTAGATCTAGGTTTCTTGGAGCTTAAAAGATCATTGAAGATTAGGTTACAAGCTTGTTGAAGTTGTCTCCCCATTTGCAAGGTCATAATCTTCACTAAAAGGTCATCTACAGCCTCGAAATCAAAGTTTCAGATCTGAAAACCTAGAGAAGTAGATTGAGCAGACTAAGAAGAGTAGATTTAGACTTTGAATTCCCAAAAAATCATAACGGGACTGATTCACCACAAGTGGCGAATGAGTCCCAATACAGGTGTTTTCAAAGATCTTTGCAGATTCAGATACCCTTTTTCCTGAAATCTGCTCCTGTGCAGAAATTCAGTTTTGGGACTGATTCGCTCAGAATGGCGAATGAGTCCCACTAGGTCAAAAAGTTAGAATTTATAGCATTTCAAGACTCCTTCTAGCCATCTCTAGATTTCTAGGTGCACACATTCTGTTCTGTAGCTTTCTGTTTTGTTCTTCTTGCATTTCTAGGTCATTTAAATTAGGCTTGCATCATATTATGGTTTTACATTTCATCTTGCATTTCATTGTCTCTTCCAAGTTTAAACTTGGTGGTGAACCCCTCATTAATCTCTAAACATACCCTAGGATATCCTATAGTTAGATCTCTTTTTCCTTTCTTCATTAGATTGAAATCTCTAAGGTGTCCTTGAGTGTAGCAATTGTGAAATAGGAACCCTATCCTTGTGCTCGATTCCTCCAAGGTGGGGAGTACTATTTCCATAACTACATAAAGAATTCTGGAAAATGTTTTGTTGCAATCTTAGAATGTGGGATAACAGTGATAAATTGATTTGGTTTGATACTCTAATCTATAATAAAAAATTGAAAAAAGAATGCAATTTTTTTTGGATTTTTCTGTCTACTGAGATTATTTGGTACAACTGGAAAGTGAGGAATGATGAAAATTTTATGGGTAATAGGTGGAGCTTTGCTGTGTTTTCAAAGAAACTCACTTTTCTTCATATTGTCTTGTAGTTATCATTGCACATTGGGATCTCCGTGCCCAAGTTTGTTAGTTTGGTTAGAGATGGTTCAACTAGGATCGATAAAACTGAAGATAGATGTAGACACACGTGCCAACTGGAGGGAGAGGAGCATGATATCTTCCTAAAATCCTTAAATGAATTCCAAAGAGAGTTTAATGTGACAGTTGCAGTGCAAGGAAGACATAGGAGGACCTCCTGGCCAGACTAATCCAAAGTGATGCGTAATCTATGGTTTGAGGTGATGAAAATGGATCAGTTGAAGAAGAAAACACAAGCAGAGTGAGGGAGTAAAATACATGGTCTCAAAAATTTTGGTTTCCAAAGTGATCTTATTATGACAGTTGTTGTCTCATTTTGTAGCAAAATGATATAGTGTTCACTTTTTGTATATGTTAGTATATTAGCACTGTAAATCTATAGTCAGGCAGCGGCTATAGCACTGTTATATAATTTTAGGGGTAGATGTAGTATGTACAGTTTTTGCTAAGATAACTCTTACTATGTACCAACTGTGATATTATGTATTATCATCCAAACTATCTTTAATACAAAAGAAAATCTATGAGTGAATCCTCTATCTTGAACTTCCACAACTTGAAGTTCTTTCCATTAAGTCTCTTTGTCTCTATTCTAGACACGCTTTCTATTTTCCTAAAATAAGATCTCAATGTCTCATCTAAACATTCTCCCACTCAAAATAAGATTAGTTCAAAAAAATCTTTCTTGTCACCTAGGTCCCAAGTTGATCAGACTTTGATACAAAATGAAAGGAAGCTAATGTGTGTAAATACTTCCTATGTTAATATATGAAGATAGTAAATCCATGGAGGCTCATATCTAACAATTTATATTGATAAAATCACACATGCATTACCATTTAAAGATATGCAACTCACAAAACATTACATAGCTCAATATACATATTGTAAAACCTTTAGGAAAAACTAAAAACTCCAAGAATGTAACCAATTGTATGACAATAACAATATATTTATATAAAATTTTAGGTATATGACGTTACATGAGTATCACCAACATTAAATACTCAACTAATTTTGACAACATAAGTGCATCCTTACAACACACTATGAAAAATCCATCCAAGTACCCTAATAAATAAAAGAGAGACAAAAAACCATCTAATGGTTTTTAAAAACCATTGAAGCCAACATGCACAAGGTACATGGTTCCCAAACCACATGGCCCAAATTCTAATGCTCCATACTAGGTTCACATTCTAAGCTATATTTAGAATATTCCTTAAATAGCTATCATAACTTGTCATAGTTCCAACTTAGGCACCCAAGTTTGTCATGTTCATCCATTAAAATATTCTTCATGACATGCACCATAAGACTACCATAATGCTTTAAAAGATTCTAATATAACCCCATAATCATGGTCTCACATATCACAATGTCATAAGATACTCTTACACATTATAATGAAATTAGATGCTCTCATGAATTAGTGTCTGTCCATTTATGAGATTGATATATTGGTAAATTGAATTAGTGTTTGTCCATTTATGTAACACCCTAAAACATAGCTTTTAAAACTTCACATAACAACTTGTCAAGAGAGATTCAACTTGGACCAATTTTAAAATTAAAAATTCAAGCATAAATAGTAGCTACAATTTTGAACCAAGTTCAAAATCACATCTACGAATTTAATCTAGATTAGAGAATCAAGAATCTAT
Organism: Sequoia sempervirens; assembly: GCA_007258455.2. NCBI lineage: Eukaryota > Viridiplantae > Streptophyta > Pinopsida > Cupressales > Cupressaceae > Sequoia > Sequoia sempervirens. The sequence goes on along the minus strand of VDFB02254134.1, from coordinate 20,676 downwards.
AGATTTGATTATGATAATTGAGATATTTGAAATCAAGTTCAATAAAACATCATATCATTTACCAAATTTTATACATAAACATGCTACTTATAAATTAATTATTATATACGAAACAAATAAATTTAAATACCTAGTGCCAATGAATATTAAGATGCTTGCATTTTAGGTAAGAAAAAGGGTTATCTTGTGCTTAAGGAAATCTTCAACCAATTAAATATTTGGAAAAGGTAAACGCTAAAGCAATTTATCAAATGAAATGATTGAAAGGATAAATGATTGGTAGTTCAGAGAAAATTATAAATCCATAAATAAAAATTACAGTATTACAAAGCTCTTAATATTTTAAAATTACAGTATTACAAAGATCTTAATATTCTAGTTTAACTTATAATCTTTCTGTCAACATTGCAGATCAATCCACAAAGCAGCCAGCAGATGTTTAAGACAAGTTTAAAATTGAAACTTATCTTATTAAAATGAATAAAAGAATTTTTAAATTTTTTAAAACAGCTTAGGTTTTTCCACTTGCACCATGTGGGTGATGGGTTTTATTGATTATTTTGGTTTGTGCTTATCCCATTCTGGATCCTTGTTCAAACAATGTCCTTACCATATAAGTTTGATTAATGGAAATTCAAGCACGGCTTCTGAAATATTTAAAAATGCCATGTGCAATTTTAAAATACTAGAGTTCTGAGATTCTGAAAATTTCATCAAGAAATAAAATATTGACAGGATATGTGCACGTTAATCCTGCAGTTCATATAAATAACTCCTACGATTTGAACATTCAAGTATTACATGCATATTAAACAAGATTCGCCGACAACAAAATCTTTATCAATTTGACAACTAGTTATTGAATATGGGAGTGACAGAGTTTACCTTGAAACCTAAAAAATGGTATAAATTAATGTCGAGCTGAATGAAAAGATCACAAATCAAAATGAAGAGCGTTAGCAGATGGGTATTTGTGTTTTGTTGCCTATGGGCACTATCCTTATCCCTAGTCACAGGATATACCAAATTTGGAAGAAAGGCCTTCCCATCAGACTTTGTTTTTGGACTTGGATCTGCAGCCTATCAGGTTTGCCCATTCTCTTTACTCACTGTATTTGCTTAATTAATAGCAGTGGTTTATTTTTATTGCAGTTGAGAACAGCTTCTTTTACTTACAATTTATAATGTTTTTCTGAGATCAACTGCCTAGGAAACTGGTTTTTCTGGTTTCTTATTGTTCATCACTCTCATTAGGGAAAGGATTAAAACAATGAATGTTTTTGCATATAGTATGAAGGAGCAGCTCGAGAGGATGGAAAGGGTCAAAGCATCTGGGATACTTTTGCGCATATTCCAGGTTTTATTTGAGGATGGGGATGATACTATTGTTATTTAAATTACATTGACTATTACTATTAGTTATTATTATCACTATTTACTTTTTTTCCTTGCCTTTATATGCTTTTGCAGGAAAAATTGTTGACAATAGCAATGGCGATGTTGCTGATGATCAGTACCACCGTTACAAGGTTTGTAATGCCATGTCTGCTACATTATGGAATGATTATTATGGATACTGAAAATGTTGTACAACTATTGCTTTGTTTACTTCTTAAATAGTGGGTTTGATCAAAGTATAGGCTATAGGACAGACTTGACTATTGATTGATGTAATTAAACTTCTCAGGACGATGTGAAACTTTTGGCCGATTTGGGAGTTGACTCGTATAGATTTTCAATTGCCTGGACTCGCATATTCCCAAGTATGTCATAGAAATTTCTCTGTACTTTGATGTTGTTATTTGTTTTACGTTTAGTCTTTGATAACGATCCCCCAATTTTTTGGGCAGATGGAAGAGGGAAGGTGAATAAAAAGGGTATAGCTTATTACAACAATCTTATCGACGAGCTTATTAAGCATGGTATTTTTATATTTAAGTTTGTTTTGTTCACAACAGTTTGTCTTTCTGTAAGGGGATCAGCTTTGATTATCTTAAAGATCTAACAGATAAAATAGATGTATATGCATGCTCAGAAATTTTATGGGAAAATTGTAGGCATCCGTCCATTCGTGACGATATTCGATTGGGATCTTCCACAGGCTCTCCAGGACGAGTATGGAGGTTTCTTAAGTGATAAAATTATGTAAGCTAACTCTCCGCCATCTTGCCATTTGTTTTAACTTAATAAAAAGTTCCATGCTTATGTTTTCTTCTTTTTGTGTCCAGAAAAGATTTTGTCAACTATGCAGACATATGCTTTAAATCGTTTGGTGATCGAGTCAAGAATTGGGTAACAATAAATGAGCTGATAAGCGTGAGCGTGTATGGATACAACTATGGAAGCCTTGCTCCTGGCCGCTGCTCCAAAGCAGTTGGAAATTGCAGCGCTGGAAATTCAGCTATTGAAACATATATTGTCAATCACAATCTGATCCTTTCACATGCTGCTACTGTAAAACTATACAGAGACAAGTATCAAGTATGCCAATTCAAGATTTCACTCACTTTTATCTATTACCTCCCTTTATTTTCTAAGACAATACAAGAAATTGATCATCACTTGTCTTCCTTAATGCAGAAAACGCAGAAGGGAATAATTGGCATCACGCTCGTAACCCACTGGTTTTTACCTCACAGCAATACAATAGCCGACCAAAGAGCCAGTCGACGGGTTCTCGATTTTTTCTTTGGCTGGTCTGTGGCGATCCTTACAAGGTTCTTTTTTTGTGCGCTTAAGTGATTGAATAATAACAATATTGTTATGTTTTAAACAGGTATATGGATCCTCTAACAAGAGGTGAATATCCAGCTACAATGCGAGCTATATTAGGTGCCCGTCTGCCCCGTTTCACCCAAGCACAGTCTAAGCAAGTGAAAGGCTCGTTTGATTTCTTGGGCATCAATTATTATACTGGAATGTATGCCATACATTACAGCTCTAATCAAAACCCCATGAACAACAATTTCACACAGGATGCGATGACCAGTTTAGTCTGTGAGTGAAGAAAATTTATATTTAAGAGAGTTTTGTTTCTAGTGTCAAGGTCTCTTTACTTGGCCATCGTCACCCAAAAGCTGGGTTTAACTTTAGTAAAGTGGATTCCAATAAAACAATACATGATAATATTAAATACTCTTCTCCCTTCCTGCAGATGAGCGTAATGGTGTTCTGATTGGACCCCAGGTAAAATTGGAAAACTAGTTATGAAAGTAATTCAATATTTTCGAGGCAGTAATTTGATGAAGTTTATAATTTATCAGGGAGGAGCAGATTGGCTGCATGTTTATCCAAGAGGGATCAGGGAGTTGCTCAACTACGTAAAAGACAAATACAACAATCCGCCTGTTTACGTCACAGAGAATGGTAATAATACAGACATATGAGGCCCAGGCATATTTTTCTTTTCTCTAGACTGTGAAAGCAAATAATAAGTTAAAATGTGTGCCCATTTCAGGGATCGATGATGCATACAATTCAAGCATGACTTTGCAGGAGAGACTGAATGATACATGGCGAATTAACTACCATTCCAAGCATTTGTTAAATCTCCTCCTGGCAATAAAGTACCCTGCTCGCCCTCTCTTCTAATGTTATCATACAGTTTCCTATCCTCTATATAATAATTTGATATTAATTTTTAATGTGATCGAATAGGGATGGATGCAACGTGCTGGGTTATTATGGGTGGACTTTTATGGATGATTTCGAATGGGGCGGAGGATACCAGAGCAAGATGGGCTTTTATTATGTTGACCGCGCTAACAACTTGATCAGACATGCAAGAGCATCTGCTCACTGGTTCAAAGACTTTTTGAGTAACTAGTATTTATCTATATTATCATTTTTACATTATAATAATGGTGCCCTGAGGGGAGAGGGGTCAGTAATAACACTTGTGCTTATAATGTTGAGTTTTGCAACATATTTATATTATATATTGTCAATAATTAGTTCACAAGTAAATAAAAAAATAACCAAATGTTGGTCAAGATGGATCTATACTTGAACACATGAACACCTGTGAATGTTATATAAAAAAACATAAATACATTCATTAAAAAGTGAACTAAATACCTTTTTGTTTCAAATAAAATATCATACCTATCCACTAGGTGTTCATTAACAAAATACATTTATTAACAAGTGAAATAAATACCTTTTTGTTTCAAATAAAATATCATAACTATTCACTAGATGTTCATTAACAAGTGAAACTTGAGTGTGTTATTTATAAAATAAGGTACTCATTTAAACAAATATTGATTTCATAGTGAAAAAATATGATTCTTATGTGTACAACTATTGAGATAGCAATGTATATGTGCATTAGAGTAAATCAATTTGTGTTGGATATAGAAGTCAAAGGTAACAAATATTTATGGTTACCAATAGGTATTTGGTCCATTTAAGTTGCCTATAAGACATTTTAAATATAATACTAACAACTTAACATCTTTGAATATAATATCATACTTAACATCTTTGAATAAAATATCATACCTATCCACTAGGTGTTCATTAACAAAATACATTTATTAACAAGTGAAATAAATACCTTTTTGTTTCAAATAAAATATCATACCTATCACTAGGTGTTCATTAACAAGTGAAACTTGAGTGTGTTATTTATAAAATAAGGTACTCATTTAAACAAATATTGATTTCATAGTGAAAAAATATGATTCTTATGTGTACAACTATTGGGGTAGCAATGTATATGTGCATTAGAGTAAATCAATTTGTGTTGGATATAGAAGTCAAAGGTAACAAATATTTATGGTTACCAATGGGTATTTGGTCCATTTAAGTTGCATATAAGACATTTTAAATATAATACTAACAACTTAACATCTTGAATATAATATCATACTTAACATCTTTGAATAAAATATCATACCTATCCACTAGGTGTTCATTAACAAAATACATTTATTAACAAGTGAAATAAATACCTTTTTGTTTCAAATAAAATATCATAACTATTCACTAGATGTTCATTAACAAGTGAAACAAGTGTGTTATTTATAAAATAAGGTACTCATTTAAACAAATATTGATTTCATAGTGAAAAAATATGATTCTTATGTGTACAACTATTGGGGTAGCAATGTATATGTGCATTAGAGTAAATCAATTTGTGTTGGATATAGAAGTCAAAGGTAACAAATATTTATGGTTACCAATAGGTATTTGGTCCATTTAAGTTGCATATAAGGTATTTGTATTATGCATCTTAGTTAGCACAAGATTAACAACTTAACATCTTTGAATATAATATTTTTAATGTTGTAAAATAAAATTATAAGTAATAAAAAACCTTGATAGTGAGAAAAAAATTGTGCTAAAATTAATCGAATAGGGGTTGTTTTCCCTTTCAAATTAAATATAAAAAAACTAGTATTGTTAAACCTCTAAAGAGAAAATACCCTCCAAGCTACATTTCCTGACATGAACTCAATGATTGAGATGCTCACTCTACTTATTTTCACTTGCACTATTCATAACATATAGTAGCACATTTTTTTTTCAAACTATTGAATATTATGGAGAATGTCTGTACATATAGTGAGAAGTGGTTGGGTCACATAAGAAGTTGAATCATACACACTGACAATGGTGACAAGTTTGTTCCTCCAAAATAGCAAGAGGATGTGCCACCTACCTTAGAAGATTTTGACCAACTCTCCAAGTCGCTACATAGCCACCTAAGATGGCTTAATGCCAAGTGTAGAATTACATGCATAATTACTTAATAAGTAATAATAATATTCTACACTAACATAAGATACTTCATTATTTTTAAGAGCTTCAACAATCACTATTCTTAGTCATATATATTCACAAAATAATCTTGTTCAATCTTCTCCAAACTATGAATAGTGTTTAATAATTGAGCAATTTAAAAGAGATACTCATATTTTATAACAACCTATATAAGAATAATTTTTTTTATCATTAGTATGTATGCTACATGAAAATTAAAAGTACATTTCATTTAAATTTTTTAAAGACTACATAATCTATAATTATGAAAAAATATTTTTGAAAAATATTGTTGTGAAATTTTAAACCCATTTATATTTCAAATAAAACTATATGGGACACATATCATATGTTTTCTTATCACACTATAATACATCTAATCTTGATGATTACAATTACACTATGGGACCCATCTTAGATGGTTGGGATCACAATATGATAGATCTAATCTTGATGAGTAGGATTGCACTATGATATACATATTAAATGGTTGCGATCACACTATGATACACCTAATATTGATGTTTAGGATCACACTATGTGATATCAAAATTTGCACGTGTCTTTTCCATTAACCACCTTTTTATAATATGTTTTTGTCTTCCCTAAAATACAATAATTTTTTTAGAAGAAGCTTAAGCTCTTCTTACCTCTTCTTAAAATCTCAAATCTATGTTTAGTGTAAAAATTTAATTGACAAAGGGAATGTTAGTTTCCCTTATCAAATGATCTTGTACACATTACACTTAGATTAATAAGACCTTTTTTATTTAAGATCCTAATCTACTACTAATTAGAGTAGATTATGCTAATTAAACTTAAGTGTTTTAACTATAAAATATTTTCTTTGTTATTTATTTATAACCCAAGTATTACACATAAAAAACTTCATCAATTCACATTCTAACATAGGACTTAAAGCCAAACTATACAACTAATGTAGGTACATCCTTGGTTAATGACAACCATCATCACAAAATACATACATACATAAATAGATTCTCTTGAAAATTAGATCATTCTTAGATAGCTATCTTGAATTTCATTATACTTAGGAACTTTATATATTTCCCTCAATAAATTATCACGCATAACTAGAGACTAATAGTCAAAGGACATACTTTTGGGACAAAAAGGAAAAACATTAACTATAACCTAGAAGTCCACTATATTTTTATGAGAGTGCAACATCTTTAGTTAATAAAAACATAATATTTTTATTTTGGAATGAACTTAGTGTTTGAGAGGAATTTTTGTGGCAACTAATTTGTAAGGCTCATTAAACCATATATTTAAAAATAATAATGATAATACGACGAAAAGCTCTTAATTTAGACCTATGTTTTGGGGAAAATCTAGCACTAATTTAAAAAAATAATCGAGAGAGAAGGTAGGAATTTGAGAAATTTATCAAGAGATATTTGTAGGGATTTAGGTTAAGTAAAGTAGAGTTGGAAGTGATCTTTCTTGTACTTGGTGGGTTTTTGTTTTGTTTGGAAAAGGGATCCTATGTCTAATGTCTAGATCACTAACATCAATCCTTTTCCAATGAGCATTGGGAGAATTTAGATCGACAAGGATATGAGATTGACTAATAACCTGAAAGGTGAATTAGTCATCCATGGATCTAAATTTGGGTGTTTGTGGATTGGAATAAGATTGGAATTTTGATGTGATGCAATGATGTAACTAGCTAGACTATGTAAATACAAAATTCTGTTATGAATTTTGAGAAACTAAAAATAGTAGACAAAATTGAAATCCAAAAAAGTAGAAGACAAACATAAAAGAAACTAGGATTCAAATTTGAGTTGATTTTAGCCAGTCTAGGGCACCCTATGTCCTAGATTGAAGCCTTAATTTCTAAAATTGATTTCATAGTCATGTGGCACCTGGTTTGTAGCTTTCGTCTTTCGAGATTGGTTGTCAAATCTTCATTCGTTGATCAGAAAATGCATATTCCATGACTTGATGGCTTGTAGGGTTGATGAACAAATAACCTTCAATATCTCTCCAATTCAATTTAGATTTGCAACCTGCACACATGAAGAGAGGGAAAGGGTTATGCCATATAGGGGCTTTCCTTAGTCAAACCCTGTGTTGGTATTTCTACCTCCATAATAGAAAAAATGATGATAAAAGAGAGTATATCCTTTTACTTGGGATAAAGGCTAAGTGATAAACAAGTAATGAATTGGAAATTTGCTACAACTCACCACTAATATTTGATCTCCTTGATGGAATGAATTCATGCTCATCACCTTCAAGGATCAATTGTTTCTTGGCTTGATTTGATTTGAATACCTACAAGTGTTAATGCTCAAAAATAAAATGCATGCAAAACTTGAACAAACTCACATAAAACTTGACATGATGCTTGGATGACACAATGTTGCACAAAAATTCTAAAGATTTTACTCTTGATTGATTTTAGGACACTTGATTTGCTCAATTGAATTCTTAGTATGCTCAATTTTATACCTTAGGATTAAAGTGATCAAAATAATTTGTATTTATATGTAATTTTTCTAATTTCCCAAAAATTAAATCTCAATAGCTAAAAAATATAATTTGAATTTTAAATAATAAATTAACAACACCGACTTATTTAAATTTGGGGCCAACTTAAGTGGTCTAGGGTGTAGTGGTGCCCTAAAATAGATCCTTCATTTTTTGGGATCCAAAGTGTCAGCGGAAAAATATTAAACATACATAATTTTATTTTCCATATTTGATTTTCTAATAAATGTTTAAATTGAGTAAATTCATAATTAGGAAATTAGTTGTATAATTAGGTTCATACGTTTAGGTGGGAGCATAACCTAGTGTGAAATTGTCAAGGGTGACAATTTATGACGCTACATTCAGGCCCCACTTTAGTGAGAGTATGAACTTATGCTAAGACTACCACTAAAGTAAGAATATGTCAAGAGGGGTTCAATTATCTAAATATTGAAGAGATTGGATGACACTAAATCTAGGGGGAATGCACAAGCCCCCAAGATTCAAGATCCTATGGAAAAACAACATAAGGACAAATGAACACACATGTATGAAATGCAGTGCAATATGATAACAAAAAGAATATATGATAATGAACGACACATAATATGAGCATAAACATGAAGTAAACATAATCCAAACATAAAGAGAACATATAAAAGACAAAAACAATAAAACACAGACGCAACTTGGTTAGTACTAAAAGGATTCAAGTCAGTTAATCAAAGAGACCTCAATCTTAAATTTATCTCAAATACCAAACACCATATCTCAAATGTGATGTTAGATAAGAGAATTTTCTCATGAGTACTAGCATGCTATGTTATGCCAAGTCACTCATGAGCTACATAGATCCACTAATTGCATTAAGCTAGGTCTCCATGCAATATGATGGGTTCCACAAGGTAGCAAGCTAAGTTATGCTGGGTATCTCATGGAACACATGGCTCCACTAGCAAGAAAGTTGCATTATGCTAGGTGGCATTGTTAAACAGGTGCTCTAGTTCAAGAATCAACAAGTTGCATTATGCCAAATCCATAGACTATCTTTCAAATCATGCCATAGGGAACACATAAAGTTTAAGGTCATGAGGGACAGTTTAATGTCACAGCAGAAAAAAAAATCACCTCAGGGGGTGCACAAAGTTTAACGTCACAAGGGGACAAACACAAATCACCTTGGGGGCACAAATTTTAATATCACAGGGGATGAAGAAAAATCACCTCAGTGGGTGCACAAAATTTAACGTCATAGGGGATGAATGTCACAACGCCACACCTTAGGGGGCATTATAAATAACACGACCACAAAAGGTGGATGCCAATAAATAGATCACAATATATCTAGGGGCACTACTCCACAAATGAGAGGTCACACCTTAGAGAATATCACACATGATACTACCACTAAGAGAGGACATATCATGGAATGAAGGAACACAGTTTAAGGAATACTAATCATAGTACTACCACAAAAGGGAACATAACATGCCATGAAAAGTCATGCTTTTAGGGCATATCAGGCCTAATACCACCACCAAGGAGACACTAACATAGATTGAGGAGGCTATACTTTAGTTAACATCCATGTGATATTACTACTAACGAGGTCACATATTTGACCTGAAATGTATGATATCATCACTAAAAAGGGACCATTTCTTATACAATAATAGTATTATGGAGGGTAATAAGCAAGGCTTAAATATTAGGCCTTGGCCTTGAATAAATACTAGCATAATCAATACAAAATTTTTAATCCTCTAAATTAATATGTGATACAATACTCTTATTCTACTACTAAATTATTTTAGTTAAAGCTTGCAAATTTGTGATCTCTAAATTTTATTCTTCATTACTAATTGACTTCCAGTGATTATGAATTTAATGTTTATATAGTAAACAAAATAAATTAGGTGGAAGTGCACCAACTACCAAGGTGACATAATTCTCTATACACATGAAATATATAGATAGCCTCATTTGAGATAAATAAAATGTAGTTCTAGTGATCAATTATCAAATCAATGTAGTTCTAATGATAAACCTCCACATAATCATTATATTGGAAATATGTTGAAATATTTGTGTGAAGCTTATGTGTTTACTGCATAATCCAAGTAGATTTTCTTTGATAAGAACCTTGACATCTTGTTTTTGATTAGATAAGCAAGGAAAGGGGCCTGATCCTGAGGTTACAAAGACAAAACAACAAAGAGAGAAGCAGGCTAGGAAAAACAACGCCAACCACCACCAGAAAGTAGCAGCAAACAAACCAAACTAGAGCCTAAAAAGGTGTGCAGGACAAGTAACCAAAATTGCAACCACAGAACCATTATCATCATAATCAAAAATAAAATCCCTGGATATTAATACACAAAATGGTATGTAGAAAATTTATGAGATTAACCAAAGTCCAGCAGGTACGAAACCATAACAATGCTATTAAGAAATAACAGTCTAGGACAAAACCACTAAGAACCGAAAGTTTCAGAGCACACATTTGACCAAAGCAAATTTAACACCCAATTTTTTCCAAATTGGGACACAAACTCCCTCCAAGCAGGGCCATCTTCAAATTTTGAACCAGGCCTTACAGTCAGTAAAATAGGCCAACAGGCCACCCTCAAAGTTGAAAAAATAATAACCTGAAACAACAACCACCCCAAGGGTGGGTAAGACAAATTGTACTTCTAACTCATACCAACAAGATTAAGAGGATCTTGAAACCCAAACCACCAGAAAATAGATAAGCCCAACAACACTCCTTGATAAAGCCATCCCACATCGATCCTATTACTTAAGGTGACGAAATCAGAACCAAAAACATCATTAGCATTGATGGGGAAGAGAGCCCCCATCAGCCTACTTGCCTCTCCACTTGTGTAGGAGAAAGCATGTCCCAAGTTCACATTACCACCAAAACAACAACACTAGTAGAACACTTGCCTAGGCTCAATTGGATCACCAACTTTGGGCCTGAATCAAGAGCACAACCAACATAAAATTCCTACAAGCCACCATTAGGCTAAAAAAACAACAACCCTTAATGACATCCACCCCCAGGGTGGCCAAGACAACCTGAACATCAATGCCACCATGAAGCAACATCTTCCAAACAACAACACCATTAAACCAATAGTTGTCCAACACCTCCAAACTCCCTACCACAATTAGGGAGTCAACAAGCAAAATAAAGCACTAAGGACCCACCGCCAACTTAAAGCACCACTCCGCCTGACACACCAACTCAAACTCATCCTCATTAAGAAAGAGCTCCCCTATATAAGGGAGGATGTAGTGAGGATCAAAGCTATCTACCATCATCCTTCTAGGTAGACTTGACAACCAACAAGATAGGCCATATGGGGCCAGAAACAAGGCCACACAACCAACAAAACAAGCCAATAGGCCATCCCCAAAGTAGAAAAAAAAGAGAGAAAAAATGAGCCCATCCACACTCCTAGAGACAACCATCTTGCAACAAACTTGTCACACTAAGAGCCAAAAAAAAACAACCTTAATAGCTTCCACCCCAAGGGTGCACAACAACCAGACAACAACAATCCTTTTACTTTTGGCTCCAATCTCTAAGACATAAATTAAGGTAGTGTTGATGGAGTCAAGAAACCCCATCCACCAACAAATTCCTCCATCTCTATAGAAGAAGTAACCAAGAGAACTCTGACCACTGCAACAAAGACTCATGACTACCAAAACTCCACCTCAATAGGAGTGGACTCCACCTCGATAGGAGCTCTAGAAGAGAAGACTGACTGCATAAGCATGAACAATCCACCACACCCACAAAACCACTATCCACCTCCATAGGATAGGTCTCCACCTCAATAGGAGGGGTCTCCACCTCTGTAGGAGACACAAACTGTCGAGCCTGGAAGATTGCACAAACTCTAGTGGATAGAAAACTCCTAGCCACAATGGGCAACATAAGAAACAAGGCCATCAAAATAAAATTTGAACTTAGCCCCATCAATAACAAAAGGTTCAGAACCAGAAAGTTCATAACACTCAAGAAGATAATCAACAAGCTTGCCATAAAAGGAGCAAGCAGACCATCAAAGTTCTGCTTGTCCAAAAGAGCTACAAGTACCGCACCCTGTCCACACAAATCCTGAGAGTCCTCTGTAGCCTTGAAGACCATCCACACATAGCCCAAAGAGGGAGAGATAATCCCAAAAGATAGGACCACATGAGCACCCACAAGTAGAGACTTCAACATTTCCATAAGAGCTTCAAAATCAACTCTAGCTAGAGCCACAACCTCTTAAGATAGAAAATCAGAATAACAATCATTAAAGTTGCAGGACAAAGAGCCCACAAATATACCACAGTAGCAAGCACCAAAGAGAAAAACTAATAAATCCAAACAACGATAGAGCCCCCACCACCATCCAACCCCAAACACCAAGCTAACAACAACTTCCACAATCAAGGGAGTCATCCCAAAGCATGAAACAAGCCATAACGAAAAATAGGGTCTCCACAACCACCTGAGGAAAATTCAACAAAAACCCCAAATCCTCAAACCAAAAGAGAAAGAGGACCAACCAAAAATAGAACCAGACTCAGGGAACCACCTTTCGAGCATCAACACCAAAGGGATAAAAGCAAATCCCATGACAAAAAATGAGCCTGGACAGAGAATAAACCACAGTCTCGAAGGCCAAAGACCAACCACAAAACGGATAAAGGACTCAAATAGCTGGGAAAAAACACCCACCAAGCTCACTGGAAAAAGTAGCCACGATGAAGCAACCACAAGCCAAGAACCAACGACAAAATTCAAGCTCAAGAACCCAAGCCAAACTAGGGACGAACCAACAAGACATAAACTAGACCTAGGAGCCATGAAAAAACACCTAGCCAAAGAGTGGCTAAGAGGCAGAGAAGGAGAGTGGTGATGCAAAGAAATAGGCAAAACCACACACAATAACCACGCTAGGAGAGGCTTCAACAAGGAATGATCCAAAAAGGTAGCTGACCTAAAGTTAGATATAATTTGAATAATTAAGACAAACAACCTTTCCAAAAAATTCTTTAAGTTAAAAGAGTCATCTACAACACAATTTTTTCATTCATTCAAATCAATAATGGTAGAAATATCAAAAATGTTTTATAAACACCCCTTGTTGTAACTATGCTATGAGTATATGGTATAAGCACCAATCTCCTCACATTCCTATGGTTCAAGAATTGAATGAGAAATGACTCGGACTTTTTGTATCTACTCATGTTTTTCATAATCAAGATATTTGAAATATTTTAGAAGGCCATTGTGAAACCAAAACTTGCCCATTTGTCTTAGTTTCAGTATCTTCCCATTGAAAAGAACCTCCTCCATCTATTTGTCTCAAACCCTAGATACCTTTTTCAACAACTGTTGCAAGATTCTTAAACAGATTTTGAATTTACGCTGGAACCTAGTCAATAATTGATCTTGAATTCTTGATTTCTTCAATCCTTTATTACCATAAATATTTTCATGGTACAATGTTCATTTGGTGGATGGACCTAGGCTTCAAACCAATTTCACAATATACCAATTAATATTTACTCTATCTAAAAATTGAAATGATTTTTTTTCATGTTAACTGAGATCTTCTAATTTGTATGATCTGTCATCCATATATGGAAGTCAAAGTGTTATTTTTTTAAAAAATCTATGGAGATTTGAGGGAAATCTATCTTCACTATCTCTGCCACTCCACTCAAATTTGGGAAGTTTGTGTGTGAAAAGTAAAGCATGATATCATCACGGTCTCTGCTACTCGTACAAAAAATAATTACTTTTTATGAACCGGCAACATGCCAACTTTAAATACCATTTTTCCATGTGCTTTCTATAATGTTTGTCATCGCAATATAATTAGAACAGGCCTTCAATTTTCAACACACAAATGCTATGGATAATTGATGCTGACTTGGCAGACTCTTATCAAGAAGAGATAATTGATATGAAGAGATCCTTGTTTTTTCCAGTGTGGCTAATCTTAGCTAGTCGTTTTGTTTTGAAACAAAGCAGAAGTTGTCATTGAATGGTTTATATATCTATGTTTTTTTTTATGTTGAACATATTGTTTAATGTCTGTTAGTTCATTAGTTGGGAACAATTCCTCTATGTTCTTGCTGTTATCTATTTTTTTTGTCATGATTATTTTTATCAGTTGGCTGTAAGAAATAGGGGATTCAATTTTGGAATGTACAATTGGTATTAGAGCAGGTATTTTTTTTTGGGTTTAAGATCTAGTAGTTGGAATTTCTCCAAAGATTATCATGTCGAATTCTAACACCTTTCCCATTCTAGAATTTGATGGAAATGAGTATGATTATTGGTGCATAAAAATGATGACTTTTTTGATAGGAAAAGATTTGTGGGAGATTGTTGAATCAGGTTATGAAGAGCCAACTGATTGGAATGCCCTCATAGCCAATGAAAGAATAGCTAGGAAGGAGGCTAAGAAGAATTTTCAAGCATTGTTTCATATTCAAATAGCTCTAGATAAGAGTCTATTTCCAAGAATTGCAAGTGCAACAACAACTAAGGATGCCTGGAAGACTCTAAAAGAAGCTTACCAAGGTAGTGACCAAGTCCAAGTTGTCAAGTTACAGACATTGAAGAGATAATTTGAGAATTTAAAGATGCAAGAAGCAAAAAGTGTGAGTGAGTATTGTGTCAGAGTAAAAGATGTGGTCAATAAGATGGCTACACTTGGAGAAATTGTGAACACTGAGGTTTTGATAAAAAAGGTTTTGAGGTCTCTCACAGCAAGATGGAATCATGTTGCCATAATCATGGAAGAAAGAAAGGATTTGACAACCCTTCAATTCGATCACCTCGTTGGATCTTTGATCTCACATGAAGAAAGACTAAAAGATTAAATTTTGGAGAAAGTGTTGAGAAATCTTTTTTCCTCCAAAGTACAAATCACAACTTAGAATGAAGATGGCAGCAGTAGCTGGCAAAAGCAATCAAGGCCAAGGTAAAGGTCAAAATCAGAATAATTCAAGAGGTAGAGGCAGAGGTGGCTCAAGAGGAAGAGGTGGTTCTAGAGGAAGAGGTAGAGGTAGAGTTGATAAAAGGAATGTTCAATGTTACTATTGTAATAGCTATGGTCATTTTGAAAGAGAATGTAGATTAAAAGAAGGTAAAAGTGTTAATTATGCTCAAGAAGGTGATGAAAATCCTCCAGATAATTTATTTTTATCTTATGCTAAAGGAAAAAATACTAGTAAAGATGTTTGGTACCTAGATTCTGGATGCTCTAACCATATGTCAGGAAATGGGAAGTTGTTTTCAACAAAGGATGAAAGTTTCAAGTCAAAGATTCAGCTTGGTGATGATAAATCATTGATGGTTGCTGCAAAAGGAGCTATGGAGGTCCACACAAAAGAAGGTATGAAGAGTGTTAAAGACATTTATTACACTCCTGAGTTAAAACATAATTTGTTAAGTGTTGGACAAATTTTGTGTGAGAAGAACTATAGAGTTGTCTTTGAAAATAAGAAATGTACAATTTATGATAAGAGTCAGGGCAACAGAGTAGTCATAGTTGTGCCTATGATGAAAAAATAGGATGTTCCCATTGAGATTTGGTGAACATATGGAAAATCAAAAGTAATTCAACTCATCAGGGGAATCTAAATATCTCTCTAGGGCTATGAACGCACTGGTGTGATAGAGCTATGTTTAGGAGAATCACAACGATAACCTCGTCGGGGCTATGGACGCCTGATTGGCAGCGAGGCTCTATCTAGGCTGCTTTTAGAGTATGAATCTTCATGTAGCCTATTCAGACCAAGTTTGGTTTCTTTTGTAGCTAAGGGGGGTAATGAATGCATATGCACACACTTCGATCCTAGTGTAGGAAAGTTTGGGTGACTTGTGGGTTCTTTGGTTTAACCGTAGGTGGTGACTGGATGGATGGGTTGAAACCATAGGTTCTGGGTTCTTGATTCTGGTTTGTCATCAAAATTCTCTGGAGCATTTCCCCAGCAGAGTCGCCATTTGTTGTGTAGTTTTGTACACATGCCCCACTCGAAGTAGGGACCCTCTATTTTCTAATTTTGGATGTCTCTTGGACCTTTGGTTTTTATTGGATTTGTCCTTTTGAAGTCTTGGGATGTTGGTATTGCTTGCCTTGGTCTTACCCTGAAGGTTGAATTGATCAAACTTGGTTTTTAATGGAAGTCCAGGTTTTTGCCCCGGATCAAGATTTTTCAGCACACCCGATTTTTTCGGGTCTCCATCTCCATCTTATGTCAATGTTGGATTTTTAAAATGGGTTTCTAGTTAAATCCGGGATTTTCAGGGCCACGCGGATTTTCCCGGACTTCATCGGAGTCCTGGAGGGGTGCGTCGTCTGCAAAATTTATGCTCACCAGGATAGTCCGGTTGGCTCAGATTTTTCCAGAATTCCGTTTCGACTTCGGGTTTCTGAATTTTCTCAATATGTCTTATCAGCCATTAATGCTTGAGGTACGTCCTCTTTGGCGCGAGTGTGAGCAAATTTAAGGGATTTTAGTGCTTTTCCTCATTTCATTATTCCTTTGCTATTTGCTCTAGCACTTGAGTTTGTTCATTTTGAGCTTCGATCGGTGGATTTGGTCCGCTTGAGCATGGATTCCTTGGACGTCTGTGTTGATATTTTCTTCACTAAGGCTCCTTGATTCACAGTGACTTCCTCGGGCTCAAGGTTCATTCGGAAGTTGATCCATGGTAAGTCGTTATTGACTTCTCCTATTGTTTGCACTTTGATTGAATCTTTTAGGTTATTGAATGGTGGTTATTTGGGTCGGCCCTTGCTTGTTTTCATGATCACATATTTATCGAATTAGGGTTGAACTCACCTTTCCACAGGTTTTAGTACTTGTGTTGTGCATCCCTTTGTTTATCAATTGAATGTCGGGTACTCCCCTGTGACTAGGTGTTCCTATTAGGGCCTTGACTTGTTGGCGCATAATATGGTATAATATGTGAAGGTAGGGTTTCAGTATGTCTGCCCAAGGTTGTTAAGTTTGGTGGAGTCATTATGACCCTCTTGTCTTGTGTCTAGCTCGACCTTGTTCGCAACACTTGAGACCCTGGTGTGCCCTAGTTTCATCATTTTGAGGGATAGTGTCTGAATTTCTAACTCGATTTAGCTCCCATGGCGGAGGTTTGGTTGTTAAGTTTAGGGCATCATTATTTCACCACAGGCATCCACCATGTGAGAGTTTTGGGGGTTTAAATTTGAGTGCAATCAAAATTTTGTTTATTGGGATTGAGTTTATGTTCGGTGGATTCAGATAGGGGGGTTTGTATGGTCATTCGATTAATGGTTTGCACGTCAAACGATCATCGGGTTTCTGAGGTGTCCGTGGAATTTTTGTGCACCCGAATTTTCCCGGATTTTGCCATTTCCCCAGAATATGATGAGTTCCCAGAATTTCTAGCTGTTCGCAAAAATCTGAATTGTCCAGATTTTTTTGATTTTCTACCTGGTTCTAATTGATTTTGATTTTTGAAGTTGAAATAATGAATTAAATGTTGGATGATGATTTCTTGTTGCTAAATGAATGAATCTCATGATAATCACGCATCTATTTTGTCCATATTGATGATTTATTTGATGAATGATGTCTTGGCAGCAGGAGTCTGTCTAGGTCGGATTTCTCCGAATTCCGCCCCGACTGGATTTTCTCAGATTATTTCATTTTCCTGGATTTTTAAGATTGATGATTAATGATTTATCTTAATGATTTCATGTGGTTTTGAGGCTAACATTTGATTTAAATATTGATGATAATTGGATTTTCATGAGGCTCCTTTATGAATGCAGGCTGAATCGAGTAAGGGAGCAGCAGGAAAGGCCAAGGGAGATACCAAGGGATCCTCAGTTTCAGATGCAGAAAGGGTCAAGCTGGATGTGAAGAGTCAATTGTCGGATAGTAAGGTGGCTTCAATTTGGTCAGAGGTCTCGGATACCAATGTAGGAGCCTGGAGATACGAGGAATTCAAAGAAAGGTTAGCTCAAAGGGATTTATCAGTCTTGACCAAGGGAATGGTAAAATCCGAACTGGCTCATGTGGCAGGATTTCCTCTTGCAGTTCAATGCTATGAATTGATATTAGAGTGTGCCCGACACTATGACTTTGATACGCAGAGGATTTTTAGCACTGATGGGAGAGTGTTGGCAAACTTTAACCTAGTTTCCATTGCCCAGGCATTTGATATGCCAGACTTGCCATGTGTGTGTGCCTTGGACATGGACTTGGCCAAGACTTATTATGAGGATGAACCTACCAAAGCCCAGTAGATGATCAATTCCTGGCTGGAAAAGCCAAAATCTCATTTCTCCAAGCTGCCTAAGCAGTTACACAGGGTCAAGTTCAGACAAGATATATATGATGCAATCACACTGTTGAGCAGGGTAGCTAGCTTGAGGAGTGCTGGGGCACTGGAGAATTGGATGGTGCACGTCATTAACAAGATTGAGCAAGGCATCAACTACCATTGGGCAGGGATTATCAGTGCAATGATTGATAGGCAGCTGAGAGATGTGTTGGAGACAAAGAAGTTTACCATGTCATCTTATGTGGTATATGTGCTTGCCAGATTTTATCCATACAGGGGATTGAGTCCAAAAGGAACATTTGGACAAGATGTCATCTATGAGGTATACCCTGAGTTGTACCTAGGGAATCAAAATTATAGAAGAACAAATGATGCATTTACTATGCATATTACTAGGTTGCTTCATAATGCAAAACATGTGAGAATTTCTGATGGAGCCAAGGAATTGATTAAAAGATATGGAGCCTGATTCATACAATTCCCTACCTTCTCCTATATCAGAATTGATGGATGCCCAACCGCTCCATATAGATTGCCTAGATATCCTACCAATCATATCATACTTTTGGAGGTTACCCGACATATATGTGATTTCGATGCTGTTGTTAAAAGAGAGAAGCACAAGACAAGGTTCGGTGGGGATTTTCCCTTGAAATTTGGTATAAGTGAGGTTTTCCCTTCAATCCAATCAGCTCATGCATCAGGGGAGGAGTTGAGCACTTATGGTTTCTCTTTCCATTCTAAGAGGGCAGGCTTTGACATCACTGGCGAAGCACATAAGAAGGCCACTAAAGAATATCATCACAAAGATGATCTAGAGGACTACTGGGCAAATAGCAAGGATGACTTTGAGGTGAGAAAGAAAAGATATTCTAGGCTTCTAGCTAATGTGATCAGAATGTACAATGTCAAGTTGATTCTTGATCATTTGGAAGATGATGGAAATTTAGTCCAGGATCATGCATTTGAATCAGTTAAAGATAGGCCCATTGGAGATATAAACTGGTCAGAAAAGGAAATAACTGAGTTGGAGGAATTGATGGCTCCCATTCTGAAATCTACCAAGTCATGGCTGAAACATAAAGTATGGGAATTGGAGAGCGAGAAGGTACCTTGTACTTTCAATCTGATGGGAAATTGAATGCTCATTCTACCTTGGAGGAGTCAGGAGAGGATGATTCTACAGGAAAAACTAAGGTAAGCTCACCTTTTAAGATTAAAATAAGAGGCCCTAAGGAGAGTGAGCCTGAAAAGAAAAGAAAGCCTAGGGGGAAGAAGAGAAGTCATGCTGTAAAAATAGGTAAGTTTTCTGAAGAGGAGGAACTTGAGAAAGCAGAAAAGGAAGACACTCCTCCAGAGCCAAAGAGGACAAGGACAACTAGGGCTTCTAAGAAGAAAGATCAGGAAACTTCTAAAGATAAGGTGGATCCTCATGTGGTTGATGTAGAGAGTTCAGGAGAGAAAACCCAGGTTTATTCAAGAAGGTCAAGAACTCCATCTCCCAAAGAGACTATGCAAAAGATCCTCTTCCAAAGGCATCTACTGTGGAACAACAGAAAGATACCTCTCCTTCATTGGGTATAACTGAGCAAACAACTCATGAAGAGCATGAGACCAATGAGGAGGCAGAACCGTTTAAGGATGGAGAACTTTATGTCACAGCTGCTGAGTTTGAGGTAGGACATGTGGAGGTGCATCATTCCCCATTGGTACAGTATGAGGATTCTCCTAAAAATAGCAAAGCTAATAGATCCTCTGAGAAGGAGGATGTCCTTGTTAAGACTCCATCACCCTTGCAAGAGGAGGAGCCAGAGTTGGAAAACAAAGGTGGTCAGTCTCCTAAAAAAGAAAAGGATGAGACGTTAGATCAACATGAAGAGGTTAAGAAGGATGAAATCCGGGTGGATCCTGCTGTTTCGGATTGGCTAGACAAAGAAATCAGGAGGAAACAAGTCATTGTTGAGGACACTCCTCTCAACTGGGATGAAATGTTGGCCAAGATTGGAAAGGGAAAGAAGAAGAAGGCAGCCAAGGTGGTTTCAAAGATCGAAAGG